>APFE030817981.1:0-21161 GCA_000404065.3 Pinus taeda | reverse complement strand
ACTTTGTGAGGGATATGATAGAAGACAAAAAGGTGTTGCTGGTAAAGGTGGACACTTTGAATAATATTGCAGATGCATTGAAAAAATTTGTGAGCTCTTAGAAGTTCTCTTGGTGTAGAGAAAAATGTGCGTTGTAGTTCTGGATAAATGACTAAGATATCTTGTGGCCCCTCGTGGAAAGAAAACAACAAGTTGAAGAATGTTGGTTTGTGTTATATTCTTTTCATGACTAGCCCACGTAGTTAACCTGGGCGTTAGAAGGGGGCGAAGCCTCCCCTTCGTTGCGACGATTGCGTAGCTGGGGGAGTCATAGGGGGTTTGAGGGGTGCAGGTAACCCCACTCTATGGGGTCTAGGGCAACGCCCCATATAAGTTTTGGTTATGGACCCTATATTAGGTTGGGCAGATCTACCTATGGTTTTGTGCATGTTTTTCTCACCTGGTTTTGGATGCAATGGTTTTTAGTCCATGGTTTTGGATGTGATGGTTTTCGATACATGGTATTGGATGCTTCATAATATTTTTAATCATGATCAATTTTTCTTTCCTTGTGGATGATGTCTTATACTAGGTATGCTTATTCTACATGAATGTCTTAAGCTATACCTGCCATTATCCTATATTCTAGAAGATATTTCTATTCATGCATTTTTGTTCTTATCGTAAATGCTACATCTTCATGAGTATTTAGAATTCTATGTACATCATGCTGCTAGATTCTATAGGATGTTTCTAGCCATGCAATTTTAATTTATTCCTACATGCTCCTATCCTACTCAAAATTTTGAAATAAGTCTAGAATTAAAGAGTTTGACCTAGTCATAGTAGAGATCTGGAGGATCTTCCTTCTTTTGTTTCTTTCCTTCTTCTTTCATCTCTTGAGTTACGTGAGCTTCTTTCATCTTCCTTTTGTTGTTTTTTTCCTTCTTAATCTTAGGACAATTCCTTTTGTAGTGTCCATACTCTTGGCATCCAAAAGATTGGATTTTGGAAATGTCTTTGTTGGTTGTTCTTTGCGGACCAAGCTTGCCAAATTTACCCTTTCTCTTGGCCATGGTAGCAAATGCTTTCTCCTTTGACCCCACATCTTCTTTTGCCTTGAGTCTCATTTCCTTTGTCTTGCATAGAGACCACATTTCACTGAGAGAGGTTTCTTCCTTTTTGGCATATATTCTTGATGTGAAGTTTCCCCTATCCTTAGGTAGGGAATTGAGCACTACAATTGTCATTTCTCTATCAGACATGATTTCCCCAAGCTCTTGAAGTTGATCCCTCATTTCAAATATTTTCATGAATTAGGGAGCTATTCCTTCCTCTGTTATATTCATTTTGTATAATTCATTCATTAGATATATTACTTCTTCGGTGGTAGATACCAAGAATAGCTCTACTAGCTTATCATAAATTTCTTTTAATGTATCAAACTTGGAGACATAAGTGTTAGAGAATTATATATTACAGAGCAATGGAACACATAAATTATTGCAGAAATATAAACATAGAAAATGCATAAAACAAGAGAGACACAGATATACGTGGTTCACCTAGTTTGGGCTACGTCCACGGAGAAATAGCCAGTCCTTCTTTTATTATATTATCCAGCAAACTAAAGAGATACAACCTACAACAAATCTGTTGTAACACCCTCTTTGCTCTCAATCTCCTCTCTCTTCCTTACTCAGAATACAAATATACATAGACGCAATACAATTCCCTCATATATAGTGAGGGGTTGCCTTCTAGGGCAAAAAAACCTAAAATAAACATAACTTCTACCGTCAGATCATTTGCCTAATGAACGACCCAGATTGACTAGAAATTACTAGACTTTTACAAGGCAATTTTACATCTATTTTTAGTTTCGGGGGCACTGCCCCTGAACCCCCGCTGAGGGACCACTAGTCCCCAGTCGGGCGGGATTAGTCCCCCTGGACCCCCACAGGGGGGGGACAAGTTCCCCCCACATGGAGGGGTGTACAGTCTTCCTGGGGTATACATCCAGCTGAAACCTTTGAATATAGAAGATAATCAGGCTCCACACCCAACAATAAGGAATGAAAGAGTCTTTGATTGATTCTATCAAAATCCTTTGAGCTCTTGTCTCATCCTTATTTTACTTGGCTAAGGCTTGAGTTTGTTCCTTAGAAAGGATAGTGATATTCCCTTTGACATGCTCTATGAGTTCATTCTCCTTGAGTAGTAGATCAGTCCTCTTCTTGCCTACATGAAAGCTATTGGTGCCTACAAATTTATTACTTTCCTTGAAAAAAGGCATTGATATATATTAAGAAGGGGACATGTACTAACTTGATAGAATTTGAGATGTAATGGATTTTCTTCCTCCTTGAAGGCTTAATGGATTGTATTCCCTGGATCTTGATGTTATTCAAGTTGCCTTCTCCAAGTGGACTTGCTTGATGATGAGAACTGCTTGAAGACTTGTAGCTTGATGTAGATCCTTCTTCAATTTGTTCTTCTTTGTAGGTGCCTTTATGTAAGGCCCTTCTTCTATATTTATAGACCATTCTTTTTCTTGAAGTGATGGAGACTTCTAGGCTTGATGTTTGAACTTTGTAGATTCTTCTCATTCATGAGTGTTTTTGAGTTTCTCTTTCCTTGATGTGTCACCTTGCCTTTGATCCCATGTTAAAGAATCTAGGGAAAAGTAGTGTAGTGTGATTCTTTGTTACTTGATAAAAATTTTTGGAGTATTTTTACTTTTCCTTATTATCTTATTCTTCTTATTAGTGCATATGTGTTTACTTCATCAAACTTCTACCAAAACATAAAAAGAAGAACACAATATTTTGGTTCTCTTCTAGGGCCAAAAACTCTCTTCTCTTGAGAGGAAAACCCTTTAGTGAATTTCTCTTATTGAAGCTTCTAATGATCAATGCCAAACCCTAGACCCCTAACAAGAGTATCCTCTAAGCACAAGTCAAGTCCCTCCTTCTTTCAACACCTTATTCCCTAACACTTCTTTAGGTACTTCTTCTGGCACTTAGTCTTCGATACTTCATCTTCCTTCTTTTGTCTCTTTGTTCTTATTTCAATTGTTGGTAAGTATTGTAATACCTTCTCTATTAGACAAGCCTTGGATGAGAACCTTCCCATATGATAATTCCTTCACTTTATTAACCAAATGAGCTCCTTCTTCAAAGTGTAGGCACATAATGGACCTGACTCTCCAGCAGCCCTAAATTCTCGCATGTGTGATATTTTTCTTGCTATTGTAGCCTCTTTCCTTCTTTGTTTTAGTGCCCTTCCTCTTCGCTTGATATGGAGGGTTTATAGGCCTTGTTTACTAGCCATAAGAAAAGATATATTTCAATATGATTTCCTGTTGTAATGACCATAGGTAGACCCTTCCTTTCTCACATGTATGGATGTGTTTGACTCTAGAAAAACAATCCCTTTCACCTCAGCTTCTTTCTCCCTTTCTTCGCTGCCCTAGAAGACTTATTTTTGTCCTTTTGTTGGCCTATTTTATGTGCTAATTTCAGAGTGAAGTGAGTGCATTTAATTGGAGTTGACAACCTCTATAAATAGAGGATTGTCCCCCCGTTTAGGGTGAATAGTCACCTTGTTTTTAGGCTGATTTGTTGAGTAGACTTCGGATAGTTTCCATGGTGGTGTATCATGATTGAAGGAGATTTTAATGATGCCATTGCCTAGGAGTAGACTTGAATTTGCTTGGAGGTTTTCCTTACATATTCATACATGGTGTAACATGGCTTCAATATTTCCTTTTGATTATTTGACACACTTATAGCACTTAAACTAGTGCTAGAGCTATTTCAATGAGCAAGAAACTCATTGACATATATTATAAAAATAATATTTCTTTTCTTGATTAAATACAAATATGAAATTACATTTATGAAGACTGAACCTAGTTACATTTCCTTCAACATGTTTTAATAGACTCACGACATAGGAAACACCTGATCTTAAGCAGCTTGGAATTCGAGTGCACTAATATCACAACAGAATATGAAGCACTAATCCTTGGCTTAGATAAGGACATTGACCTCAAAGTTTGGGTTCTTAAAGTAGGTGACTCTGAGATTGTCATAAGAAAGGTACAAAATATTGTACACTGTATGTCACTTAATTTGAAAAGTTATCAAAAATACGTATGGCATTGAGTTTCTCAATTCCAAGATTTTAATATTGTATATGTTCCTAGAATGTGTAATGCAATTGCAGATGCATTAGAAAATGCTACTACTAGGTTATCACCACTTAGGGAAAATTTTTCTATTGAAATTATTTATAAACCATCCATCCCTGATAATAACACTAATTTACGCATTTTTAATGATGACCAATAGATATTGCATTTCAAAGAAAATGTTAATGTATTCAAAGATACATCCATTGATGAGGATAAGCACGATAAAGCGTTGCAAGATGAAGCTCAGGTGAGCAAGGAGAACCCTATGTCAAAAGGCATGGTATCATTAGAAAATTTATATGACTTGTAGAATCGGTTTAGAGGACTAATTAATGCCAAAACCCACAGTTCAATGTTGTCGCATGAGCATTTGAATCTTGAAACATAAAAGGATCTAAAGTTTTTTAATCTTGGTACCTGTTTCACACCACAAGAGCAAAAAGCCTTAGTCTGCTTATTGAAGCAGTCTCGAGATGTTTTCACGTGGACAAACGATGAGCTCAAAAATTACGACACGAGAAGAATCTAGCATGTTATCCCAATAAAGTAAGGGGCCAAGCCTTTTCAGCAGAAGTCGTGAAAGGTACATCTGATGCTTGAGCCCCTAATTCAAAAGAAGTTAAGGAAGCTTCTTGATGATCAAATCTTCTACAAAGTGTGACATTTAACATGGGTCTCAAATTTGGTCCCAGTAAGGAAGAAGTCCAGGGAAATTCGCTTGTGTGTAGATTTCTTAAATCTCAATCTCACCTCATACAAATATAATTACCCTGTGCCATCTATGGAACAAATATTACAGACAATATCAAGGTCAAAAATATTTTCTTTACTTGATGCATATTTTGGCTACAAGTGGGGCACGTTCACATTCAGAAGAATGCAATTTGGGATGGTTAATGTTGGTGCAACTTTTCAAGATGTGATGGAAATTGCATTTCGTGGATTGATCGGTCAGAGCATGGTGGTGTATCTTAATGATGCTATGGTATTTTAAAATAATATATTTGACCACATGTGCCACTTGAAACAAATATTTGAGTGATGTCGAAAATATGGGATATCTCTTAGTCCCAAGAAGAGATTTTTTGAAGTGTTCGAGGGAAACCTTTTGGGCCATATCATAGTGAAGAGTGGGATTAAACTAGACCATAATAGGTTCAGAGCTATCACATAGATTCCCTTCCGAGTGAACAAGAAAGCTATATAGTCCTTCTTGTGGAAGATAAACTTTCTCCCTAAGTTCATCTTTGATTACAATCAAATTTTGAAACCTATGCAGGAGATGGTAAGGAAGGATGCAATTTACAAGTTAGAAAAAAGTAAAAAGGATGCGTTTTCATGTATTAAGCAAGTTATCATAGAAGCACCAACCTTGTACAACCCAACTTTCATCAAAGGTCTTCTTCTCTACACCTTTGCTTCTGACACTTCTCTTGTCACCGTGCTTACACAAATGGATGATCGAAATAATAAGAGGCCAATATCTTTTATGAGTGCTAGCCTACAAGAACATGAAATCAACTACCCCACCATAGATACATAGGCGTATGCAGTCTACAAGGTGGTGAAGCACTTCCAACCCGATATTTTGAAAAAACATTGTATTGTCTTTGTTCTGCACCTAGTAGTTAAATCGTTGTTTGGCCAACAAGAGCTAGGTGAGAGAAGAGTGAATTGGATGAATGGATTATAAGAGTATGGTCTATAATTCAAACTAGTTCACACTGTTAAGGGCCATGGTCTATGTTTTTAGCAACAGAATTAGTGGATGCAACAAAAGATGATCCATCTAGGTGGGATCAAGAAATCGAGATGTAAAATGTTGTGCGAGCCACCCCCACTACTATCTCAAACTCTTGGTGTACATAGATGTGCGTCAATATCTTGGGCATGGAACTTTTCCCTATCACTTCTCCGCATGAAAAAAGAGGTCAGTCAAGTTGAAAGCATTATCTTACTAGTTAGTTCATGGGGTGCTTTTCAAAAAGCACCATAATGGAGTATTGCTTAGATGCTTGGAAGCACAAGATTCAGAAAAAGTGTTGCATGATATCCATGATGGACCAACCCAAGGACACTTCGCGTGCGACAGTATAACACACAAAGTCATGCGAGATGGTTTTTATTGGTCCACATTATCGAAATATGCTTACGCATATGCCTACAAGTGCTCGGTCTATTAGAAGTGCCTTGACCAAGGAAAGAAGTTATTCACCCCATTGCAACCTATCGCAGTGGAAGAACCATTTCAAAAATGGGGTTTGGATATCATTGGTGATATTTTTTTGTAGTCATCAAAGCAACACTGTTATATTCTCACTTCCATAGATTACTTCACGCAGTGGACAAAAGCGGTTCCACTTAAGCAAGTGAATGATCAGGAAGTCATCAACTTCCTCAAGTAGAATAGCATCTCCAGGTTTGGAATTCTGAATTCACTTGTTTTTGATAATGAAACATACTTTTTATCATTAATATTATATGATTTTGCATTGGAAAATGGTATTTTATTGAAACATCCTACTAATTACTATCCACAGGGAAATGGTCTTGTTGGGTCTATCATTAAGAACCTCATCTGCATCATTAAGAAGACCATTTTATTTGAAGAGAGGAACTGACACTCCTCTTTGGTGAATTCCCTATAGGATGACGGAGTCATGCTTAAAACTTCTCTGAATATGTCTCCCTACTTCCTGGTGTATTGAAAAGAAGTCATCCTACCCTTGAAAATCTATTTTACTTCCCTTCAACATTCAAAAGAATCCTAGGGAAAGCCATGCTTATTGGTTCAGAGTAGGATAGACACCCTCCACATGTTGCAAGAAGAAATACAGAAAGCCAAAGAAAAATTTTCTCTTCATTGGAGTCGTATCAAAATGTGGTTTGACAAGAAGTTTGCAGGGAAAAATGAATTCAGTGTGAGTGACCTAGTCCTGAAGTGGGACAAAGCCCACAAAGACAAAGAAAAACATGCTAAGTTCCAGTCCTCGTAGATTAGACCATTCACAATGCATGCAAATCTTGGCCAACACACATATCATCTTCAATCTTTAGACATGAAGATTGACTCTCTTCTTGTTAATGGCTAAGATTTAAAATAATATTTTCAATGATGGTCTTGGGTTGTGCCCTGCCCTATGTACATAGTTTTTTTTCTTTTTTCTTTGTTTGTTTGGTTTTACGTTTTGTTTCGTTCAGGTGTGAACATGTTTTATGGATTCCTTATGTGTGGTTGAATTCAAAAGAGTCTTGTGGCATTATAACATTTGGCTAACCTTCGGTCCTCCTTTATTTTTGTTACATATTTTGGTCAATGATGTTTTGATGAAAAATACGATCCTTCTATTCGGCCAATTTAATCACTATAAATATGAATGAATCAAAACCATTAATTTTCAACCTAGGGTAGGCCTGTTTATTTCAAAGGGGTATGCACTGTTTGTGCCAATACACTTCAGCCAAGGGTAAAATTAAAAGATAAAATAATGTCATTGAATCTAATTGCAGAAATTAACACTCATGAAGAAATAAAAAACATTCTACAGAGATGAAACTACACTTCATGTTACTGTCACGCGGAATGAGTCAATCTTATGGACAAGATAGACCTTCCTAGAATCTAAAGAAGACCTAATGACAAGCAAACCAACCAGACACTATCTTTCTCTAAATGTGCTTTTATAAATAATGGCAAACAAGTGTGTTTAAGGCCTACCTTATGTCCAATGCAAATTTGGGGATGCCTTCGCTCCTTTGATCCAAATGAGCTCCTTTGTCGCGAACTTGCAAACACAAACATGGGCAAACAAATAAAATAGCACCTGAAAAGCCAATATCATAAAACATATTTAACATGAAAGTCAAGGAGTCCATGAAACAAATAACATGAGATACTTGTTGAGAAAAATGAGTCTGATTGTATTAATTCAAAAGAAGAAGAACTTTACAACCTTTGCCTTGACGCTGTAAAAGCTCCTCCCAGGGTCCAACAAGAAGTCGCCTCTACTTTGAAAAGCTTCAATCACTCCCCAATGAAGCCAAAAAGGTATGTGATATCCCCTCTTAAGCTCAACTAGGAAGTCTTGATTTCACCAGCATTTACCCTAAAAAATGTTCAGCTTCTAACCTCCCTAGCCACTAACCCAATGCCTTAATTTATAGTGCAATGGAGGGAAGTTACTAGGTCCTCCTTCAAAGCTTCAAAGGGATAGCTCCTCCTAACAAGGGATTAGCTCCTTCTCTTTTGGGATGCATGAACCACTTTGGAGCGAACAATCCACGTCAAAATTCCTTCTAGAAACATCTAGAATTAACCCAAAGTGAGTTTTTTAAGATAAACATTGCGCCTTTTGACTTTCACAGCTGTAGGCACCCTCCCCTTTACATACAGAGCATATAAGTATGTAGGTATTCTGAACAAAAGGTGCAGGCCCGCAGACAAAAGTGAGAGAAAGTGCGGAACCAGAGTTACATTGCTTTTTTGATTTGATGTCTTTCTCTCATTTCCAAAGCTTGTTTTGAAGAGCTAAGGTCTGAGACTTGCTTAGGAGGCTGGTATAGGTAGTGATAGACCCATACTGACTGCAAATAATCAAGGTGACGATATTTTTGTGTAACAAGGATGAAGGTCGGTTGTCGAAGATCTCTGAGAAGAAGGCAACAAGGAAAATGGTCCATAGAAAGACCATGCCTAGGTATAGAGGTGCCATACTAGAGCAATGATAAGCTTCGTGAGCCTTGAACAATCATGGAGAGTCTCAATGATATGAGAATGGCAGACAAAGAGGATTGGGCCTAGCTTGAGTAAGCAGGTGGACTAAGAATCAATTCTCAGTATGGAGAAAACAATCAGGATAATCAGAGGCCCATTCTCAAGTGAATGTAGTGGCAGAGACCAAGTTCGATTCAGACAACATATTATAGGGCTATGCCGAGGTACAACGTGTAGTGTTGACACAAGACAATGTGACAACATCAATCGAGGTGAACAATAAAGGAACAAAATCGAGGAGCTCTAAGGAGAAAAGTAGGGGAATTCAAAATTGTTGTCTAAGAGGCTAAGAGCAAAACTTTTTGAGTGAGTGCACTATTGTGAAAGGCTAAGTGAGATCCATTTTTGTGTGTAAAGGCCAAAATTTCTTAAGAAGAAAAGAAGTGACCCCGAGATCAACACTTTGTGTGCGTTAGGGCGAGAGTTTCCTGTGAGCGTTGAGACAAGGCTAAAGTGCTTGTGCTTTGTGTTAAATGTGGAAGTTACCTGAGCTGTGTGAATAAGGCTATGTGTGTGCCTTAGAGAGCAGAATTTTTAGAGATGAGCCTATGCTATGTGAAGCAAGGTCGAGAGAAGACTGTGTTCTGTGGAGAGTAGAGAGGCTGAGATCTAAGAGACTACTGATGATAAGAAGATAAGAGGGTTGTTGAAGAGTGTTACAGAGAGTTGCAAAGTGAAACAAAGTGAGTTGGGATCAAAAGATGTTATCAAGCAAAGTTGCTACCAAACTACAAATAGAAACCAGTTCTTATTTGAGTGTGGGTTGGTGCCTACAATCAGGAAGTTGGTGCTTCCATCTCTAGTGGAGCTTGAGAAGGCTTGGGGGTTGGTGCCTCCTACAAATTGGTGCTTTCATAAGTCCAAGGAGTTGCAAGTTGGTGCTTGCAACAAATCCATGAGGTCAGTGCCTCAAATGGTGATTCTGGTAAGTTGGACAGGGATCTACAAACAGAGGGAGTTAGTGGTTCTTGCTAGTTGGTGCTAGCAAACAATCAAAGGGAGTTGGTGCTTCCTGTGAGTGGGTTCTTGCAAAAACATAATGATGTAATCGAGTGGGTGCTCTTAATTTACATCAATAACAATAACAAGATTTGTGGTTTTTTCCCAAAAGGGTATCCAAGCGAAAATCCTTGTTTCTATGTGTATGATGCTTATGGTTTCTTTGCTTGTGTGTCGAGTTTATGCTACTGCCATATTATATACTATTGTTAGTTATATGGTTGGATACCAAGTTTAAATAATAAAAGTAAACTAGCATAAAGAAATAAAAATTAGCCTTAATACTGATTCACACCCCCCTGCCCCCAAGTATTATCATTGTTTCCCAACAAGCTCTACACAAAGAAATATCATATGGTTGCGGTCATTGACATTTTATTCTAAATACAATTCTTACTGAATCTGATTCTGTATCAATGTTATGATAATATTTTCTATAAATTTCCAAAAAAATGCATTGAGTTTTTCTATTATATTCAATGTTGTGTTGTTGCTTTAAATGAAATTGAACATTTGACAGTGGTTTTGCATCTTAGTCATACATCTCTTAATACTAGAATACCAGAAAAATGTCTTTAGAACTACATAGATTTCATTTGATGGAATAATTGATTAATTATGTTTCCAACACTCCCTTTCCGCCTATAGTGAAATAAATATTTGTATTAGAGTTTTGATCCTATTGAGATTGGCTTGCTAATTCTGTGTTATTTAGTTCCTCGTACAAAGCTCTCATTGTACAGATTAGTTCTAATCATGTTGACCAAAATTGTTTTTAAAGCCTATGTCTTGAATCTAAACAGGCTTTCAACTGGTTCCTATTTACAAATTGAATTGAAACAACTATTTTCCATTCAAAACTACTTTACTGCATAAATTTTATGATAATGTTTTTTATTTGCATTCAAGCACATGATTTGAAACTTTATTTTATATCTCATACTGCGTTATTGATTAAGATAAAAATTAACATTTAATAATAGTTTTGGATCTAAGACATAGATCTGTTAAGAATATAATTACCAACTACGATTCATCTGAGTTAAGATTTGATTCTGCCATTAATGAAGTTCATTTGCTAATTCTATGTTATTTGATACTGCTTGGTTCCTTTTACATAGTTTTCATTGTCCAAAGGTTACAACAAAAAACTTCACTCTACAAAAGAAGCTTTACCAGACAATAAAATTTGTTGAAAATGCAACAAGAAAATCCTAATTTAACTTTGTCCTTGAATTAAATTAGGAATTAAATTGTAATTCCACATCTCATGACAATTTGTAATAGTTAACTAAGTTAATCTTAATTAGTTGGCTTAATTAATTCGAGTTGGGAGTTTAACTATAGTCATGTAGAGTGTCTCCTACTTTTTAGGAGCCCTAGTTGAGTTTATTTTGAGTTGTAATTATTTAATTTAGTTTAACTGGGTTAAATTAAGTTAAACTAGTTCCAACTGATGGAGGAATTAGTGGGAGATACAATAGTGGGGTGTAACCTGTAGTAGTGGGGTGTAACCAACACTGGTCAAACAGTAAACTAAACATTCAATCATAATTAACTCATGCATGTCAGATCAAAGAAAGACCTAGTTGAGATTGGAGTTCAGGGACAATATACTATCAATTGTATAATCATCTGAACTATACAGGTGGTACATGAAATTAGAGGAATGCCTATGAGGATTGTGCATATGGGATAATTCCCAAGGAAATTGTGCAAGGAAATAGGAGCTTGGAAGGCAGCATAATTGGCTAAGTATTGGCTTGAGCTTGTCTGGGAAGCAGTGAGATAGATAGAGATAGTGCAGAGGTTGCTTGGGCTTGAGAAAAGCATTGTAATCTTCTTATATTTTCTGATTAATGCAATATATAAATAACAAGGTTTTTTAGCTGTGGCTTTCCCCAGAAAATTATTGTGTTATGTGTGATTGAATTCTTTCTCTTTTATGCTTCGTGATTTCATCGATCATTTATTGTTTCTATTGATGAGTAGAGTAGATTTAATTCAACGGTTTTAACATATTACAATATCCATTTTGAATCTATAAGGAAATTCTACATGGTATCAAAGTTGAAATCACTATAGAAGAGGAGAATATGATTTTGTCTTTTGCAGGAGAAATCGAATTTTCAATATCATACTTCAGAGCCAGCAAGATGTCATTCTACGGATTAAGACTCAAATATTCCCTTGAGAGTAGTTTGAACTATATTTCTTGGAAGGACATGATGGAGGCAGTGTGGGAAGACAACGTGCTTAAGGAATTCATAGACAAAGATATTCCTAAGCCAAATGATTCTTAGGATCTGGAAGAGTGGATAAAGTGTGTGGAAAAGATGAGAAGGATTATCCTAGAAGGAGTTCAAGGTCTTATTGCCTCGAACCTCCATGGTAAGGAAAATACATTTGCAATGTGGAAGGCCTTGAAAAACCTATTTCAAAACAACAATAACCACAGGAAGCTGACACTTAAGTAAAAGCTCAGAAAGATCAAGATGGAGAAGGGCAATACAATATCG
Organism: Pinus taeda; assembly: GCA_000404065.3. Taxonomy (NCBI): domain Eukaryota; kingdom Viridiplantae; phylum Streptophyta; class Pinopsida; order Pinales; family Pinaceae; genus Pinus; species Pinus taeda. The sequence continues at coordinate 8,692 of APFE030817981.1, read as the reverse complement.
AAGTACTTGACCAAGTTAATTTAATGTCGGGATGAACTTGGAAGTGTTGGTGTTATGGTTGTTGAAGATGAATTGGTGAGCCTAGCACTACTAGGCCTTCCCAAGAGCTGGCACAAATACCAATACTTAGTTAATGGGAGGGAGAAGCTACCAGAGTGGGAGTGATCATGGTCCGACTTGGTACAAGAAGAGATTAAGCTTAACATTAGAGATGGATCCTTATCCAAGCATGCTGATGAGGATAACTTTTCCTTAGCTAGAAAGTCGAAGAAAGGGAAGGGGAGGTCATCCCATTCCAAATTAGATTCTAGTCATGGCAGCAAGAAGAAGGACATGTCGAAGATTAAAAGTTTTCACTATCATGAGATGGGACACTATGCTACAAAGTTTCAACATAAGAAGGCTGATAAGAAGCCCTCATGAGGAGTGGAAGGTGAAGCTCTTGCTTCACAATTCGAAATGGATTTCACCCTCATCACTTGCATGATGACATCGGTGATGGGTAGTGTGTGGTACCTGGATAGTGGAGCCTCATCACATATGACCAAAAACAAAGATTTCTTCAGTGACTTGGAGGAGAAGGACCTATAAATTCACATAGAGATGGGAAATTATGGGAGATATAGCACGACTGACATCAACATCTTCACCTTTGAGAGGAAGTCTGGTACTCCTTTCACATTAAAATATGTCATGCATGTTCTAGGTTTTAAGAATAATTTTGTTTCAGTTGCCATGTTGGAGGAATGTAGCTATGATGTGATATTTAGCAAGGGAAATTCTTTCCTTCGTCACATAATCTTAAGATAGGTGAAGTTGATTGAGGTTCAGGTGAATAACCTCTATAAATTGGATGTAGAATATTGTGTTTCTTTGAGCACTAAATCAAAGAAGGTGCAGAGCTGAGACATCGATGAGTTGTGGCATAGAAGATTGAGTCACTTGCACCACAAAGATTTGAAGATCATGGAACAAATTTCTATAGGACTTCCCAAGGGTACACTAGAGCCGAGAGACACATGGAAAGGGTGTACATTGGGGAAGTGCACCAAAGCTTCTTTTCATGAAAAATACAATCGAGTGTAAGCGATCCTTGATAGAGTTCACTCATATGTGTGTGGACTATTCTCGACAACATCCATGACCAAGCACAAGTATTATGTAATATTTGTTGATGATTTTTATTGTAAGTGATGGGTTTTCTTCATGTAGAAGAAATATTAGACATTTGATAAATTTTTTGAATTTGAAGCACTTGTCGATAAAGATACTGGAAGGAAAGTTAAAGCTCTTAGAAGTGATAACAGTGGAGAATATGTGTCGAATGAATTCAAGAAATTATGTGCGTCAGAAGAAATTCTATGGGAGTTAATAGCATCTCATAAACCACAATAGAATGGGGTGGATGAAAGGAAGAACATAAGTATTGTGGGAGTTGCATGGGCGATGTTACATGATCAGGTCCTACCATTGCAACTGTGGGATGAAGCATGCAACATAACTTCCTATTTGTAGAACAAAAGCCATCATCAAATTCTCAGGTTGAGTACAATAGAAGAAGCTTTTTTAGGTAAGAAACCAGATGTGGCACACTTAAGAATATTTGGTTCATTAGTCTATTGTCATGTTACCAAGGATGCACAGAAAAATCTAGAGCCAACCGCTGAGTTGGGCATATTTGTGGGGTACACTAATACACCTCACAACTATCAAGTTTACCTTCCATCCAACATGATGACAATGGTTCACAGAGATGTGAAGTTCGATGAAGAGAAGGCCATGAGATGTTCCCTTGAGACAGAGCTTTAGTTACATGCATATGAGGAACTTTTAGCTCCAAAGGAGGAACCTCAGGATGATGTGGAGTAGCCACATGCAGAGGAGCAAAGAGTCGAAGCACGCACTCATGCAGAGACTTCCAGAGATGGAAGGAAGCACACTAGAGAAGCTGAAAAATTGATGCATGATGATAGAGAGGATGTGGGAGCACCCACATCACAACATAGGTAGAGGAGGTCACTAGATCGATACACTGACTACATGGCTATGATGAGTGAGAGTGTAGAGGTTGAGCCATCCTCATTCCAGGAAGCAGTGAAAAAAACAGTATGGGTTGATGCCATGGTTGAGGAGTATGACTCCTGTTAACACTCAGGTTGTCCCTAAGCTCCTGAAGGGATACGGCTGAGGTAACCACAAACCAATCTTTGGATTGCAGGTTCTAACCCACCTGCAATCAGAGAGGGCTCTCTCTTAATGATTTAACTTTATTGATGATGATTTTAGGCTAGTTATTGGGTTCAGGGGTTTTGATTGTGTTTGGGTGGGAGGGAGATGCTTTCAAGTAGAGAGGCAGTGCATAGTGTGACAAGTTTCAAACCAATGGGCATGGAGTCGTGGAGTAAGACTGCTGGTGCGTTTTCTTGGTCACAAGAGGAATATGGAACAAGGTAGCTGCACATAAAACAACCTTCAAGCTACAGAGATGGAATGAAATTTAAGAAATGAGAGGCAACTAAGAATCTCTCACTCAGCTTAACAGAGGGAAGGTGAATGAGCTCTATCTAGGGGCAGTTAAGAATCCCCGGATAACTGTCATACATGGGTGAATTAGGGCAAATATGAGCCCTGTGGAATCCATATTTATGCCTAAAACCGATGAAAACATAAAGAAACAGTAGAAATTGAGCATAAAGTGCAGTTAAACAAGTTCTAAGCTAATCTTTCTTTCTGTTGTTTAGATAATGATTTATGAATGGAAAACAGAGGTAAGAAACACTTTTTGAGTCATGTAACAGCACAAGAATTCCACAGTCACTCTTCAATCATTAAACACAGTAAACAATCCACTCTCCAAACTTGTAAGCAGTCTTTGATTATAGAAAATATCAGATATACAGTGCGAGTCTCTCCTTAAGCGAATCAACCAACCAGCCAACCCAAATACATTCTATAAGGGGATATATATACAAAAAAGGAGACAAAATATCTAGAGGATGAGTTATTAACTCATAAATTATTTCACCAACTCCTAAGGAGCGGTTGGTCAAGAAGTAAGTGCTAAAGTAAATACAAAATAACAGTTGTTCTCTTCTGTCAGAAAATGTTGACTTTTCATTTCATTTGAGTCGGCTGAGGCTATGTTTTCAAAATCCGCGCTTTTTTGGGCTTGTTGTTCCAGCCTTCTGCTTTGTCATTGATTTTGACCTGTTCCACTTGTTCATACAAGTGCTCTATCCAGCGCTTACCTTTGAACTGCAGCTGACATGGCACTTGAAAATTGAGAAAGGGACCAAAGACTGATATTACCTAGGTAAAATGGCCAGCATTGCTTGCCACCAATTTTCAGGAGGAAGTTGATGCCTTTGTATCTTGATTAGTGTCTCATCCACTTCTGTATATTTGTAATAATTAGGAGGCATCTCAAACAGGTTGTTGACTTCATGTTCTATGTAAAACAAGTTTTCCAGCTTATCATAGAGAGTCTATCCTGTAGGAGGTCCTGCTTGTGCTGAAGAACTTGATGAAGCAGTGAGCTTATTTGTGACATAATTATTGAGCCTCGTTGCATATTGGTCACGTGTCAATAACCTTCCAGCACTGGTTAATAAACTGGGCAATCCTCTAGTCTGCAGTGCTGCAAGCTTTATATCAAAATTATCTGCATCCTTTTGAATTTCCCAACATCTTGCTTCTAGAGTTTGAATAAGGCATCTTAAAGTCAGCACATTCTTGGCTGTCAGTATGGCATCTGTTCTATTCATAATCTGTAATGCTGCCAATTCTTCCCTGGTCTGATGATTTAAGAAGTTGATCATTCTGTTGGCCTACTCAGGCATGTTTCCCAATGTTGTTTTAGCTCTCTGAATTTCAAAACGGGCTTTGCCAATTAGCTCCACTTGTTCATACATGGCTTGAATTGACCTCCATTGGCTAGTGATCGACTGATTTATCTTGGCCCAAAAAATTCTTTTTATCTCCATCAGGGTGTTGTCTAAAGTTAGCTCTTTCTCTAAGGCTTTGATTTTGTCATTCAAGGCCTTAGTTTCCCTGGTTTTTTCAGCTACTGTCATTTTTTATTTGTCATATTTTTCTTCAAGATTGGCCAATTTCTCTTTGGCCTCTTTTATCTTTGTAGTCTGAAGCTCAAGCTCCTTGACAGTTTTCATCATTTCTTCCATGCTCATGCTTGTTTCAGATGTTGTTGTAGTTGCTGCTGCTGTTGTTGCTGGGGTTGCTGCTGACTGTGTAGGAGGAATAGGGACATTAGCTGGAACTGCTGGAGATGGCTGGGAGGTTGCCTCTGCTTGCTTGCTCTGGCCTACTTTTTCTAATTCTTCCTCCAGCTGGATTACTCTTTGACTCATCTTCATCAGCAAATTTAATGTATCTTCAATTTCTTTCTCTTGTATTAACTCTTCTGTTTGAGGGTGTTCAGTAGGAGATAACTTCAATCGCTTTCTCAATGCAGCAACATCCTCATCCTTTTTCTTCATAAGGGTCCTCACACCCTTAGGATCCTTAGGATCGTGTCCTAAGTCAATAATAATGTCCTCCAGTGTTTTGATTCTGTTGTCTTTAGCTGTGAAGGACATTCTTTCCAAATCTAACTAAATGTTAGTTTTCTTTAATGATTCTTTCAACTCATGAGCCAGTGTGGCCCTGTCTGCTAGAGTAGCATACACCATCTCACCAGTCTGCTTGTGTAGCTCAATTTGGTCCATGGGATGGATGTCTTTAGCCATGACCTGCAAATTTGTTCTGACATAGTCTACAGCCGTCTGAGGTTGCTGAACTTTGGGCTTGAAATGGCTGAATATCATTTTCTCTTCCTTGATGTCATATGTTGCCATCAATCTTTCCTGTTTGGCAGGTGTTGCTTTTAGGAACTGGTCATATAATTGCATTCTTAGTAGCTCATTTTGAGCTTTGATCTCTTTGAAGCTAGCTTTAGCACTAACTGGTCTCTTGCTTTGTTGTGTGGAGGAAGATACCTCCATGGCATGTTGTCTGTCTAGCTCTTGTTGGAAAGAGCTAGTAGGTGTTTGTTGGCTTCCCTCTCTGTCTTTCCTTAGGCCTTCAAGGATCTCTTCACTGATTTCCTCCTCAAATGGAGAATCAACTCTTTTCCTCTTAGGTTCAGGCTATTGTGTGGATCCACTGGCAGGTGTGGAATCTTCCCTGTCACGTTTTCTGCCTCTATCCTCATGGGCAGGAGTCTGTAAAATTGGCATTTGGGGTGCCTCTGCTTGCTGTGGAGGAGCTTGTCCTTGCGACTGCTCCTTTGAAGTAGTAAGCAGTTCTGTAGTCAGTTGTTCTATATCCATTGGCTCTTGACCTCTTGTTGTACCTGTTGTTGATGAAGATGGCGCTTGGCCGTGTTTTGCAGCTACAGCAGCTGACGTGCCCTCTCCGATTTGCTGTGGCGACTTGAATGTTACCTGCTCACAAGAGTCCAAGTCAAGAGTTTTCTCAAGGTCTTTGACAGCTTGTTCCGTAATTTCCTCCTGAGTGAATTCTTCAACCAAAGTTCCTTGTGCCCACGCATCTTGATTAGCATATTGTTCAAAGTGTGGGATTTTGCAGTGTTTATAGGGTGTCAATCTATATTTGACTCTTCTGGCATTAATAAAGCCAAGTGGGTCATAAGGGACCCACCAAAAACTCCTCTTCAACCTAAATTGATCTTTCAGTATTAGGTCAGCATCTTGCCAACCTTCCTTCATGATAAAGGGGCCTAGGCGGTCTTTAAATTTTAGGTGAGCCTTCTTCTTGGTGCTGTGAAAATGAGCCTATAGTATTCCAAGGCAAATAGCCTCATTGGTACATATCTTGGGAGCCTGTAAGGACAAAGCTCACAGCCATAAATTTTGATGACTATGTGATCCTGGTATAGATACCAATCACCTAATTTGTAGCTCTTAGATAATTGTAATATCTTCTGCATTTCATAAGTTATTCTAGGAGGAGGAGTTTTCATTAAGAGGCAGGAGACTGGATAAACAAACTGGTCAATAAATTCACAGTAAAAGTATGGCGAACGCTGGACCTGATGGAATACTGATGACCAAAAGACAACAGATCTTCTTTCTCCTTTTGAATCCAATTTCTTGATAGGACACTAGAAGCTTTCAGACTAATAATACATGAACAAATGGTAGATGTATGAGGAATATTTGAAGACTCCCTCCCTATTTAGCTTTGTGAGCTGATCATGAATTTTGTTTGCTATGAACTTGGCATAGTTATACTTGGTAGAAGGAGGCTGCCTTTGGTTGAATGAAGACAATAGAACTAGCACTGCCTCATCCACATGTTCACTTGATTTGAGGCCTAACACAAAGGATATCATGTCTACTAGTAGCTTTCCAACCTCATTAAAATGGTCATATGGGAATGGAGGTGAATCCTTAGGTTGGAAATCTACCTTCATAAATGTCTTGGCAATTCTTTCAATCTTGGGAGCAAGGAAAGAGGAGGCATCCTCTAGCAAATGGTTCATGGAGAAAGGATATAGCAGCTGTGTTTGTTTGAAATTTAACATCTGGTTGATGGAGTCAGGAGTGATATAAAAAAGTATGCTCCCAGACGGAGACTTGACAACTCTCTGTTTTGGGTCATAATTAGCAGCACATAGGTGAATAATTTCTGGAAAGATATTGACAGAAGGGAGGAAATAATGTGGCAAATTAGACTCCCATATTCCATACGTGTCAGAGTTGTTAAGGAAGCTTTTTCTTAGCTGGCAATAGGTATGCAAATGATTCCTGTCCCCAACTATATCTTGAATAAGATAATCATTGTCAGCCAGGGCCATCGCCTCAAGCTCTTTGTTAGGTGAATTCTTGGGAGCACTGTCTGGAGCTGATGGAGTGGCCATTTTGCACTTTTCTGTATTTTCACCTGGAGTAATGATTAGTGAGAGAGCATACTAAGGACAATCACCTTTGAGTATTTGCAAAGGAGCTGGAAAATGAGTTGAACTGAGGCAGTAGTCTTTACTGTTTGTAGCTTATCCTAGAAGAGGACAATTCACAGAATTCAAGTAAGCATTTCCTCTCTTTGATAATTTCACTGGGTTAATAGACTGTGTGGGTAAAATGCAGAGGAAACAGGGATGATTTTTGAGTTGAGTATGGGATTATCACAGAGGGATATGGTAACAGGGGGCACTGCTCGACCGTATGAAACTTCTGCCGGCAATGTGAACCTTTAAACCATGTTTTGATAGTGAAATTCGTAAGCGGGCGTGGGTTTACAGAGCACTCTTCAGATAGAGGGTTGATTGGAGAAATTTGGGCAACGTTTAGGTGCTTTAGTCTCTTTAATTTGGTAATTTGCAGAGTTTTATGCAAGTGAAAAAGGAGAAAAATGGTGAAAACAGGGGCAAATAGGTGATTTTGGGCAAATACCTGGTTTCAACAGCGCCGAGGGTAGACAAGCTGGTGCAATATCCAGCTACGGAGTTGAATTGTAGGCTGCAGCAGCCTGGTTGGCCAATTTCGAGCTCTGGGAGTGAAAATGGTAAAAACAGCGGACCAGAGCTTTACAAATGGAGCAGTAAAAATGAAATAAAACGGTCGTTTGCGTGCTTTTTATGCAAAAAATGACATTTTGGCGCTTTCATGGGATGACGTCATCAGCGGGTCCGGGGTACGGATGGGTGACGTGGCATCTAACAGGGCGGTGACATGGCAGTGACACGGTGGCAAGGCGCAGGCGGGAAAGGGATGAAATGGTGGTAACGTGGCAGAGCACTGGCGAGACGGAGATGACGTAATGGGAGAGGACGTGGCGCTGATGTCACACAGGGGAGGCGGTTTCTGGTTTGTGTCACACCGCTTTTCCGCAGAAACAGTTTCGGCAGGGGGGGCTCCGCCACAGCCGGGAGGGTGACGCGTGGCAGGAGTGCGACGGGAAAACCGCCCATCTCCCGGACGCTAACCATCGATAGGTTGGGGCACAAAAAGACCCGCCCACCATAGATCTCAGGCACGCCAGATCTGACGGTCGACGGGACAGGTGAAATGGCGGAGGGATACGGGATGGGGCCCACAGCGCTTCTTTTATTAATTGCTTGATCCAGCGGAGGAAAAACCTTAGGAAATAGGGTTTATGCGTTTACAAGTGGGCGCAGGTGGTTATTAATTTGACCAACTGTCAAATTAACCCTAGGTTAGGACACGAAAGGGCTAATGCCGAGCCCTAAATGAACTCAGCATTTCCCAGACTTACGAAAATATTGCTATAGTGCCAAAGGGAGGGGTTATTTAATATTTTTTTGGGATTTTATATAATTTTGTATAATAGGGGATAGGGAAATGATTTAGGGAGCTAAATAATAGAATTAGGAGTTAATATGAACTTGTGAGGTGAAGTGTAGGGGAGAGGCTAAGTTTGTGAACTGAAACTTAGATATAGGAAGTAAATGGACTGCGGAGAAATGAATTTTACACAAGAAATGTGGCTTCTTTTCAGTAAGTCAACTTCAGAAGTCAACTTGGTTCTCAACCAGAATGGAGTGAAAATGGACTTTTTGGGCAGATCCCAAGGTCCTTGAGGGGGTGTTAGTGAATGATTTGTGAGGGGATGAAGGGGGAGTTAGACATGCTTCCAAACCTTGCCATCAAAAAGTGCCTTGGTACTCCTGTTTCAAATGAGATGAGCTTTCTTTATTTAGGTCAAAACTTGA
>APFE030817978.1:0-11489 GCA_000404065.3 Pinus taeda | reverse complement strand
TGGGAAGTGAGTGAAACTTGTCAAAGTAGAGGAAACTTCTTGTCGGACCCTGGGAGGAGCTTGTACAGCATCAAGGCACAGGTTGTAAAGTTATTCTTCATTTGAATTAATACAATCAGATTCATTTTTCTCAACAAATTGTCTTATGGTTTGTTTCATAATCTCCTTGATCATTATGATGAATATGCTTTATGATATTGGCTTTTCAGGTGCTATTTAATTTGGTTTGCTCGTTTGTATTTGCAGAATTATACTTCAAGGAAGCTCATTTGGAGCGAGGGAGCAAGGCTTCCACAAACTTGCATTGGACCCAAGGTAGGCCTAAAACACTTGTTTTCCTTTGTTTTAATCGCATATTTAGAGGAAGATAGATTTTTATTGGCTTGCATGTCACTAAATATCAGTAGATACTAGGAAGGTCGATCTTGTCCGCAACCTCGACTCATTCTGCATGACAGCTTCTAAGAGGTTCTCATCAGATGGGAGAAAAACACTTTGGAAGGGATACATGTCAAGGGATCTAATGGAAATATCAAGTTCCAGTGCCCCCAATACATGATGCACTTTATCAATGACTAGATCATCAGTAGATGCGGGCACTGAACAGGTGGCCGTATAATTAAGCTATGGCATGGAATATACCACTTGTGTGTAATGACCATTTAGGGAAGATGACCTTTACATGTTTTGAGTCAGCATTTTGTTGTGAAGATAAATCCCCTCAATGGACAGAGGCATTCTCTCTAGACCAATGAGTGGTCCTAGCAACAAACAGAACAAACTAATGCAAACTTTTCTAGTTTATGTTTAAAAATGTCGAGAGAGAGAGAAACCTACCTCACTCTAATGCTAATTTCTCAATCCTTTGATGATGACTTCGATCCCTTAGTTGCTAGGCTCACTCCTTGCTTGTTCATTGAGTCTAAGTACCTACAAAAGAGATCAAAGCACAATACAAGATACAAGAGCATACATAATGTATATCAAACATAAACCAGTGGATAGATCAAGGAGTATCAGATTAAATTCATAAATATTTAGACATTTATGGAAAGTGAACATATTATGTATATATCAATTAATAAAAAAGGGAATCATACAACCATTTCCTTTATGTTGGCGACCTCCTTTTGGGTGGAATTCCAAGTCTAAGCAAAGACTCTTCAAGAACTCCTTCTCCAAGTTAGATGGGCAGAATTTGGGCATAATATCAGCATAGGAATGCAAGAAATCAATGTCCAACCACACTAGGTCAAAGAACTACATCCTGCCATCAGCATAGGCAAGCAGTGGACCAAAGAGTGTTGGTCTTGAAATTTAGGGTTTTAGTCAACCTTCTCCAAAATTTACTCAGGGAAGTCTTTCTTCCATTCTTCATGAATGTTTTAGTGTGTATCTCATGATGAGTACACTTCACGGTTGTCAACATTTTGGCACTTCAGGATGTGGAACATGAACTGTGACAAAATATTGTGTAATAGTGAGGCCTAAATCCTCTTGAAGTTGAAGCAAATTCGACCATAAGTTTGAAACAACACACAGATATATATACACATGTTGGATGAACAATTACTCAAGCTGACCATACAAGCATCCTTGTAGTAATGTGCATACTCCCAAACGAACATACGTAGTGAAATTTTATGAATCTATGTGTATAAATAGATCAACACTACAATAATCTTGTGTTGGCAGAAATTGGTATCATCCACAGTTACACTCTTAGCCTCAGGTCCCTCAAATTGCTTATAGCATGCTAATGTAAGTGAAGTGAAATTAATATATTCAATTTATATGTTAGGTATGTGTGATATATTTGACACATTGCACATTATATTTGGGTATATTTAACATATTGCACATTATATTATATATATCACATTATATTTGGGTATATTTGATATATTGCACATTGATATATATTTGGGTACATTTGATATATTTCACTTTATATGATAAGTATTTGGGCCCCATATACATATTTTACTTTTGTTTTGAAAACTTTGATTTGTCACACAATTAGCAATTATGGGTGCTCAAAAAATTATTTGGAGGTTGCATGAAAGGAATTAGATTGTATAATGGTTAATTTTATATATTGATGATTGAAGAAAGTATGGTAGTAAGGTGTTTGCAGTAGATTTTTTCTTTGCAGTATTATTATAGCAGTTGTACTTGATAGTGATTCACTTGATGTTATTTGTATATGCATGATTATCTTGATATTTTTTTACTAGAAAGCTAACAGATGGAGGTGCTTCATAACTATATCTGAGTAGCTACAAGATGTATGACAATAGGCCTCCTTGGGGAGAGCTTAAGATAGTTGCAAGAAAATCATAGAGTTGACTGAAGGCATCTAGGACTCAACCATCATCAGACATTAGTGCCAATGCATGTAAATTTGTACTTGCAGCAACATATTGATTAATACATCCTTCGACACTAGTGCAACATCATAAGGTAAAAAGTAACTTGGCACATTTGGTTTGGGAAACTACTCCATGAGCTTCTAAATGCATATTCATCCATGAGCATTGTAGTGTTTGTGTAGAGGGAAACAATGGTTATCGTATGATGAGGCTTCTATGGTTTGATATCATATACATACTAATCATAAGCAATAATGAGTATATTTCAGTTTGTTTTTAATGATTCAGAGCACAGGTGGATCCAGTCTGAAAATTGTGAAACGTGATCTGCTGGTGTGAGTTGAAGGTTGGAGCCTTTAGAGCTAGTGGCAACTTGTTTAATAGGGTGGTAGGGTGGTGCTAGGGTTGGTCAAATCCTGCGCTAGGTGTCAGTGTGACCTTTCAATCGAAGTTGATAAAACACATTTAGGTTAGAATGGTTTCTTGAATATCATTCGTCACAAATTCAAGGTGGTAGGGAAGTGTCACAAGACATGTCACAACTTGTAATGGGGGTCAAAGCCTCCAACCAGTTGTAGCTAGTGAATCATGTATGCATTTAGTTGTAGATGATAAACCAGAATAGATTGTAGCCTACTGGATTGAAGCCTCCATTACATTTTTGTTGGTAAAAAGAATCTCCATATTTGTATTTAGGGAGTTTATGGGTTCCTTGTGCAATTGCACTAAAGGGATGTTCTGAATTAAATATAAAAAGAATTTCATGGTTTTATCTCACTTTGGGTTTCCACATAAATCTCGTGTGTACTATCTTTATTATTGTGCATTTTTGAATGGTGTTGTTTATTGTTTCTATTTTCTGATACTGATTAATGTGAAATTGATTATTTGAAGACTAAAAATTAACTAATGGGAAATAAATTTTGATTCACCCCCCTCTTAGTATTTCTAAGAATTGGAATCATAGTCGATTCCTTCAATAGTAGCTTAACAGTTGGAAGGAAGATCTCAGAGTGCAGAGATGGGAAAATTAAAGAAGCAAGCCACCAAGCATTCAAAGGAACCAAAGCAAGTTCTAGGTATTGAAGTATTTTCAGATCCTATTACCTTTGAGAATAGAAATAGGTTGGTCGAATTCCTTTGTTCAATGAGTTAAGTTTTGTATGTTGGAAAGATATAATGGAAGCCTATTTGGGATATAATGGATATGATGTATGGGATTATGTTTTTTCTAGAAATACCTTTATTGATGAATCAAGAAAATACAATTCCAAAGCCATGAGTATCATCTTAAGTGCCCTGCTAGATTCATTGAAATCCAATATAGGTCCATGTGAATTTTCCAAACATCTTTGGGATAAAATTCAAAATATTCATGCAAGTCAAGATTATGACAAAGATGATGATAACCATGTTTCGAATCATGTAGTCTCGCAGGTTGATGAATTGAACAATGATGATGAAGAAGATGCAGAAGAGGTCAAGGTAAAATTATTAATTAATATCTTCAAAGAATGGAAAAACACAAAGAACGAAAATCAATGCTCAAAGAAGAAGTTTCTCCTTTGAAACCAAAAGTGTAGGAAGCATAAAGGAAAGAGAAAGACCTAGTAAGATAAATAAAGGAATATGGAAAAGGTATGTATATGAATTTGGTAAAAAAAAAAAGGAACTAGATGCATCTTCAACAAAAAATTAGCAGTCTTAGAAAGGAAAATGAAAGGCACAAGGAACAAATACAAGTTCTTAACAGAGAAGAAGAAAATGTCAGTCTTCTAAAGCTATAAGTAGAAGAAATGGAAAAAAGAAGGAAAATCTTGAAAAGTTGGTTTCAAGAATATATTGATCAAAAGAAAGGAGAACTCGACACAACCCTTACTAAAATCAACAAGCTTAAGGAGTGGAAAGAGGAATACTTGCAGGCTAATTGAAATAAATATCAAGAATTGCCTTAGTTGAAGATGAAGGTAAAAGAAGCAGGTAAAGCCCCATGTGAGAAATATAAAAACTCCAAGAAAAATATTGAAGAGAAGACTAATAGCAAGATACCTCTGAGGAACAATTGAGGACAAAATAAAGTTAAAAATTTTGATACTCCAAGAAATCAACAAATGGTTGTACCTCCTCAAAAGAAGGATGATCTTAGAAGGTCCACAAGACGAGACAACAACTCCAAGTATCCTAGCATGTTTAATGGTTTTTTTTTCATGTTCTAACCTCAAGCATATGGCCAAGGATTATAATATGTATAGTAGATATGATCATCAAAGACATTATCAAAGGAATCTAAATCCTAGAAGTAGGTTTGGAGGATCACAAGATAGGTTTCACGATGATTTTTACAACAAGAAGTATGTGTCATTTTCTACATTATTCAAGCATAACATCGAATGTTAAAAATTCCATAACTATAGGAACATAGCTCAAGATTGCAGGTAGAAGATGGAATCTCCCATGAATGACAACTGTAACATAAAGTACAGGAAGGTCTAGAGAAGAAAATAAACTCAAGAAGACCAACCAAATAAGAATGTCTCAACAACAATTCTTTCAAGAATTATACAAACAAAAGGGAATGATGAATCTCCAATGGAGGATTATGAAGTTTAGGATGATTTGGCTGAAGACCTAGATGGTTCATTATTCTGAATAATCCATTTTGTTGACTCCATAAATATTGAAGAGGGAGAGTCTATGTAGTAGTGGTTGCATGTTGAAGATATATTATTGACAAGTTGACAAATGGAGAAGTATTTAGAATGAAATTTGGCATTATGAACAATTTCAGTGAAGTAGTTTTGGCAGGCATAGCTAAGAACAAAATTACATCATCAATGCATTGATAGATAGAGACAGGTATGGAAATCCATATCAAACATAGTATGTCAGGGGGAGATAGGTTGGTGCAAAAGGAATTAAGGAAGGCATTTTTGAAGTAGATAGGCATCTTACAAGAAGACAGAGGAAGGAATTTCACTAGTGGGGGCATAGGTAAATTATAGGTCCACAAGTAGCAGGAAGATTGTCAAGGGGAGTTACCCTTTGGCATTGATGTCAAAGGGGGAGATAAATCAGGAGAAGAAGATCAATGCATGAAGTCAGGGGGAGAAATGATCGCAAGGGGAGTACGTGTGTTCCCATCAATGACAAAGGGAGATATTTTTGAATGGTGTTGTCATTGATGTCAACGTATGGATGGAAACCCTAGCTCTAGTGTTTGGATTCCTCGGATGATGGACATACCTCACACTTTCTCAAGGTTTTTGAAGAAGTAGATCAATGTAGTTGAATTAGAAATCACCTTTGATGGATTCTTCTCATCAAGTTATTTTCAGTGGTATGTGGCACACCATAAGAGGCCTCTCAGTTTGTGATTTATGCTAGTTTGAAGTTGAAAGCCCCCACTCATGGGAAAAAATCCCAAAGAGTAATGATGTGGTAGCCCCTTCTTGGTTAAATCAAATATTCATGGCATGTGGCTATCCAACATGGACTAATTAAATAACACAATGGGTTACCTATGGATATTTATCTTAAAAATTAAGGCATGAGGGTTTTAACCATAACTTCACATTCAAGTTTCCCTAATTATCCAAATCGATTTATCCAAAGGTATTTTGGTTCCAATTTTAAAATGTTCTTTTCTCCCTAAAATATTGGAATTCAAATATCTTAAGAAGCCCCTTCATTATCTATATAAAGGAGAATTTGATTTACCTTTAGGCAAGCACATCAATGTAAATTATCTTGTAAATTATTTTGTATCAAACCTAATGAGAGGCTAGGGTTTTTGTGTCTTGTTCTTCATGGAAGGATTCACTTGGGATACTTGTTGAATGTAGCTTTGATCTAGTTATCTCTCCAATTCAACGAATGATTTATGGTAGAATACACTATAAATTCCCCTACAGCACGATTTTTGATCAGTCTTGTCTTTGCGACCAACAAGAATCTAAAAGCATATGTATTGACTGGAAAACATTTCTACAAAGTGGCTTGACCGAAAATAATCTTCATCTTTGTAACATAAATATTACAAATATGTGTGTAATTTTCGGTCCTCATTAGGGCTTATGAACAACCCTTCATTCAGACTTATGGATTACATAACACCTTCATATTTTTGGATTATGTTGGGTCTTTGAAGGAGATTCATCGTATCTATTGTTGACGATCTAGTATAGTTTTGTTTTGTGGTGAAATGCCCTAGTTATCTCCGCAACTTATTATCTTAGCCCAGAAAAGACAAGTATTGAAGTATGTGAGGCCTAAATCCTCTTGTGGCTTAAGAAAATTCCACCATAAATCTGAATATATGTGTGTGTGTGTGTGTGTGTGTGTGTGTGTTGGGTCAACACTTACTAAATATGACCATACAAGCACCATTGTATTGATGTGCATAATCCCAATTGAACATATATAGTGAAATTTGATATGTGGACACGTATAAATAGATCAACACTACAATAATCTTGTGTTCCCTCAAATTTTTTATAGCATTCCAGCGTAAGTGGAGCGAATTTACTATATTAAATTTATATATTGGGTATGTTTGATATATTTGATATATTACATGTTATATTTGGGTATATTTAATATATTGCACATTATATTTGGCTATATTTAATATATTTCACATTGATATATATTTGGATACATTTGATATATTCCAAAATATATGATAAGTATATTGGCCCCATATACATATTTTACATTTGTTCTGAAAGGTTTGATTTGTCACACAATTAGTAACTGTGGGCAGTCGGAAAATTATTTGGAGGCTACTTGAAAGGAATCAGTCTATTGTAGAATGGTTAACTTTCTACATTGATGATTGAAGAAATTCTGGTAGTAAGGTCTTTGTAGTAGGTTTTTTTTTTGTGGCATTATTATAGTAGTTGTACTTAATAGTGATTGACTTAATGTTATTTGTATATGCATGATTATTTTGATATATTTAAGATATAAAGCTAACATATGCAGGTTCTTCATAGCTATATCTGAGCAACTACAATATGTATGCTAGTAGGCCTCCTTGGGCAGACCTTGAGACAATTGTAAATTTAAGGTCATAGAGCTTAATGAAGGCATATAGGACTAAGCCATCATTGAAAATTAGTTCTCACCACATGTAAATTGGTAATTGTAGCAACATATTGATTAAGACATCCTTTGACACCATTGTAGTAGCATAAGGTCAAAAGAAACTTGGGATAGTTGGTTTGAGAAATTGCTCCATGAGCTTCTAAATTGTTAGTTTTTGTAGCATCAGAGGTGTTCTAGTCTTGAAACTTTACAAAGAGGCTAAAACATAGGAGTTCTACATAACCGAAAAATTGTTTTTGGAAAATCCACCTAGAAGTTTCTCAATTAGATTATTAGCCCATTTTTAAATGCTTCCTAAGTATAAACTTAGGAAAAGTAGCTAATTAATCAATATTAAGTGAGAAAGGTGAGAATCATCGAGAAACTCACACAAATCGATTCGGCAATAATCTTAGCCATCAATTAAGATTTAATATTGGTCATTGGAGTCCCAAGAGAATATTATAAGAAGAAGTTGATGGGTAGATGGAGAATAAACACGTGAGATCGATTTCCTTGGGAAGTTCGATTGTCAAGAGAGTAGCAGTAGTTGTTGGAAGAGTTTGAGCCATAGAATGGAAGCAGAGACAGAGAGGCGTAGGGACAATGAGTCTGGAAGAAGTCATCCATATCGAGAGAGTTAGCAGTAGAAGGGTCCTATTTCCCAGAGAAATCGTGCAAAGGAAGCATAGATAGCTTCCAAGGGAGATCAATTTTTTGAAGGGAAGACATCAAATTCAGTTGTTGTTGGATTGGAAATTCTCTAGGAGGCCAAGAGAATTTCTCCCAAAGGAATATTCAGCCAAGACATCATTTTTCTTGCAATTTTGGGCTTAGTGAGTTGGGGTCTACACAAGCACTATGCAGAGGCTCATGCAGAGGTGGAATGACTCACAAGTTTGGTTAGTTGTTGGAGTAGGATCAAGAGTGGTGTTGAGGTATTTGCCTCACAAATATTTTTGCCAATTTATTTTGTTGATTGGATATCCAGTTGGGCATCCATAGACTACACTCACATTAGGGAAATTTTGAGGTCTAAAATGGGCCTCCTGAGTAAAATATACAACCAAAATAAACTTTATAAGAACAAATAGGATTCAAGATGATGATATCAGCCATGGGGGATTATTCACCATTTTTGCAGTAAAAAGGTAAAAAGATTAAAAAATAATAAAATAATAAAACTACTTGCTCAACTTGTATTCTCAGCTGATTTCCCTAAGGTTTTAGTCAAATTTCAAGTTGGAGTACTCGTTGGATACAAAATTTAATTCCTCATCCAAGGATTACCCATGTTGCATACTTTCGATGTACCCTACTACACGAAAAATGAGAAATACATGAAAAAACGTGAGTGCAATCACATTTTTCATGTATTTCTCATTTTTCATGTAGTAGGGTCCATCAAAAGTATGAAACATGGGTAATCCTTGGATGAGGAATCAAATTTTTCATCCAACGAGTGTTTTCGCTTGAAACTTGAGTAAACGCATAGGGAGATAAGTTGAAAATACGAGTTGAAAAAATAGTTTTTTCTTTTTCCCTCTAAAAGTTGGTGATGTAATCTAATATTATTTTATTATTTCCACTATTATTTTATTATTTCATTAGGAGGCCCATTTTATACCTCAAAATTTCCCTAATGGAAATTATCACTGCTACTTAATAATAAAAACCATTAATTTTGATCTGAAAATCACTCATGAGTGATCTCAGTTAATTAATTTAATGAATGAAGGTATTACAGACTCATGTGCTGGTGTGTGTGTCTATGTTATCTTAGGCAACAGATTGATCAGATTGCAAAATACATAGACACCGGAGAATGGAAAACAGTAAGAGAAACAGAGTAAGCAAATGCAAGGACATAACAAATTAATAAGGAGTTCAACCAATCCTCTTGGGCTACATCTCTAGTCCAGCTTTCAGTGCTGGCCTTCTTTTATTGTGTCTTTAAAGCAAATTTTTTACAATGGGGAGCTCAATTTGAGTCTCCTGAAATAGATAATGCTTAGTAGGGTGGTTCATGGATTCCCCAAGCCACTAGAGTGCACAGACTCTTCTTTACCAAGTCTCGACCTCAACTTGTCTTAATGGGATGAGTCCAATTTGTACTCAGTTCCTGACAGATATCCTCTCTAGGATCGCTTGAACCTCTCAAGCCTAGTTCTGTCTACTTGATGTTTCCTTGAATTTGTAGGTTAGCTTGGCTCTCTGTTCTCTCTTTCCTCTGTCTCACTATCTCCTTGTTTCTCACTGTCCTCTCTCTTCTCTTCTATCTCACTCATTTTTGTTCTCTATATGTTCATGGCTTAAAGCCAATTTGTCTCATGACTGTTCACTTCCTCTTCCAGCTCTTCAGATCACCTACTGTGGTCCGCTTGGAATTCCATGCCTCTACATCATCGCCACTATGTAATGTCTCACAGGGAAGTTTCCACTTGTCCTCTCACGAACTGCGCCAGCTCTTCCTCAAATGGTTCGGTATTTTGGTTACGTTGTGAAATGATTCATTCACCAACTCAGTGATCCAATCGGACTTCAAATCGTCATATGTTGTAGCTTATTTCTCCATCCAGATCTGGTCATTCATCGGGTGCAATATCCACCATTAGATCTAGAGCCCCTAAATCCTATGGTGTTCGCTCTTATTGCGCGGTTGACTTGCCCAAATGTTAGCCTGTGATGAGAGGTGGGTTTCTCTCTCATCCACCGGACACGCATCATGCAATGTATGGAATCACTCGTCCCTCTGACAATTCTACTTACTGCCCAAAACGCCTCCGATATTCTACCGGTTTTTTAGTGTGGGACTCGCCTTTCACTTTAGTGCTTTTCCCACGGTTTTCAGCTTTCCCTTGTGACCGAGCGCTCGGGGCCTTTCCATTTCGAGGGGTTTTGTTAGCGCTAATTGCACATCAGAAACAACCTCCATTTTCTGATCTGGACTTCCTAACTGCTATTTTTCATCCTACGTGGTCTCCATAGGCCTCGGTCAATGCCCTTTGATTGAGGTCCTCATCATTCCTTGCTGGATACAAACTGCCACTGTCGAGAAGTCCTTCTTGATCGCTCATTGTTCACAAGTTTGAAGTCTGTCATGATTTGATACAGTCATAGAACTCTAATAATTTTCATGGATCCAATTTGGATCGCGGCCTTCCCGCTGAAAAAGATTTTGGACCACCAAAAGTTGGTTTTCAAGCATCAACTGAGTGAGGGTACAATTTTTGCACTTGTCCAATCTCTATCCACTTTGTACTGCTCAGCTCTGAACCCTTGAGCCCAACTCTGAGGTACTCAACATCTCCCCTGTGCATCGTTCTCACCTTCCTGTCTCAAACTGTGTCTTCCTACAATTCATTAAGATATTCAGGCAACAGGTGATCAATAGAAGGCAATTGACTCTGTTCTTCAGGATCCTCAATTAGTGAAGGATCAAACGATCTCAAGCAATCTGCATTCATGACTGAGTAGATGTGCATGTAAGCTGGTATAGCAAGGTGAAAATCATTCTCACCAATTTTCTCAAGTATCTTGAAAGGTCCATACCTGATAGGCTTTACCTTTTTACCTTCACCTTGCATCCTGTCCTTGCTGATATACAGCCAGACTTGGTCACCAACTTGGAAACTATGCTCCATCCAATGCTTGTCATGCCTTGCTGATCTAGATGGATGCTGGTGGCCACCCACCAATCCCATTTGGACCCCCACAACTGTCTCTTCCAATTTTTCAGTTGCCTTAATTATAGCACAATTTACTATTTTTAGCAGTTTTTCGAGTCCTAAACTTCCGGAGCCATTTTGAGGCCCTAAATGATGTTTTTTGGGAAATCTACCGCCAATGATTTTTCTATCAAAAAGTTGTCTTTTCCTTCATAATCCTCAGAGAGATCTTTCTAACGAGCTATCATGCGCGTCAAACGGAGATAATACAACCAATTCGCGACCCCGGGAAGTTGATGTACCAACTTACCCAAAACGGGGCCCACAATTTGGCGTTTCATCTTCTAGGGTTAGGTTTTGGAAT
>APFE030817975.1:0-10168 GCA_000404065.3 Pinus taeda | reverse complement strand
AATATCCACCTGGATCACTTCATCATCATCTTCCTCCTCCAACCAGAGAGGTAAATCATGTTCTAGCAGAGGTTGGGTAGGAGGATAGAGGACTAGCTATTTGGACATATGCCCATTCTTGATTGTCATGTTCCCAGCTCGACAGATGATGTAGGCATCTGAAGTAGCCAACCAAGGTCTCCCCAGGATGAGAGAATACTCAGTGAGCTTTTCTTTTGGTTTGAAAACTAGGAAATTAGCAAGGTACTCCCATGAATCAATAGAGACCATGACATCTTCCATAATCCCCTCAGGGATCACAGTGGAGTGGTTTCCTAACTGCAATACTGTTGAGGTCTTTCTTAGGGAACCCTGAAGGTTGAGTTTGAGCATAGTGTCCTTGGTCATAACATTAATGGAAGCCCCTAGATCAATCAATGTATGGGGGATTATGGTGCCATTCATGTGGACATCGACTACAGGACTCCCATGGTCTAGATATCTCAGATAGATTACCTACCCCAACATCAGGTCGGACAGTTGTCCTATGACATTGATAGTTGTGGCATGCCTCTTGCGCCTGCTTGGGTGCCTGAAGAACTTCTCCTTGATCATCTTGTTGTGTATAGGTACATCCTTTATGGCTTGGAGAAGTGGTATTTTACACATAATTGTTTCATTTCTCCCAGAAGTTTAGTTTCTTCTAGGGTCAGTTGTGTGGTTCCAATTAGTCTCTCAGGAAAGGGTGCAATGACTTTTGGTTCACTTTCCTATTTTTCTTCCTCATCCTCCTTAGGAGGAGGTTGGCTATCTGGGAGAACCTTTCTAAATCATAGGTTAATCTCCTGAATCTCCACAACATAGGTCGGGCATGATGTTTCTCTGACATATACCTACTAGGCCTGTTTGTTGTTGGGGTTCGGGTTTGGTTGAGCAGGTATTTGGGGTTGTCTTAGAGGAGCAGGAGGTAATGGTTGTGGTTGAGTAGGTGGTTGAGGAAAAAGAGTGGGAGGAGAGTTATACTATCGCCTCCACCCCTGATGAGGTGCATTCCACTGAGGTTGTGGCTAAGCATAAGGATGAAACGAATGAGCAACTCGAGGAGCCTGGTATGGAGGAGGATATGACCAAGGAGGGGGTGTGGACCAGGAAGGATGAGCAGGGGGTCCCCAAGAAGGCATGGAAGTGGCTTGATTGATGTTGTAATAGCTCTGGGATGTCCCTTGCATTCCCTGCTAGTAAGTTTTGGGTCCATGTGGCCTCCTTTGGTTAATGAAATAGAGTGGTTCAGTGGCTCCTTCAGCCCCCTGATATGCAACTTTAATTCCCGGCAAGCAAGGGCACTGATTCGTAGGATGGTCTTCTTCACAAAATAAACATGCTTCTATAGAGTGCAATGGACATTCATTCCTAGGATGCTTTCTAGTGCATATGGGACAAAAAGTGGCCAAAGCCCTCTCGGCTTCCTCATGTTTCCTTTTGATATGCAAGGTATCCATTCGCATGGCAAGAATCTGCCTCACCTCGCTCTTGAAATCTTCCGGTCGATTCTCAAGTTCGTTTGTAAGGGATGAGCTGCATGAGGATGTACTGGCTAAAGGTTGAATTCCCCTACCTATCTTTCTAGCTGACCTAGAATGGTTTCTAAACACAATCTTTATGTCATCATAAGGTAGCTGGTGTTAGAGTTGGTCTTTACATCCCCCTATTAGAGTTCATTTCTCTTTATTGCATTTTATTTTTAGGTGTCTCTCTTGTTTCACTCAGTTGCATTCCGCTAGGGGCATGCCATAATCCGATGGAAGGGACTTTTTTTCATTACCCCTCATGCCTTACCATGCTGGCTCAGGTCTATTCGTCTAAATCAAATTTTTGAGTCACTTACAACCGTGATTTAGTCTTTTGATTAGCAAGAGTTATTTTCAGTCACTAGGTCTAGGGTTTCATAAGTTGTGTCTTCAATATGTCTAATAAAGCCAGTAGACCTAAGGGAGGTTCTTAATAAGTTCTCCTTTCAAAGATTTTCATCATAATATGGATAGATTATGACTATTCTTCAAAACTCTATTTTGAAGAAAAGTCGACATTTCATTTTTTGTAATAATTCTCAAAAAAAAAATTCAGTTCTTGAATTCTTCAGGCGTAGCCCTGGTCTTCCTTGGTCAAAACATGCCACTGTCCCTGCAAACAATCACCAACAATTTCATCATTTTAGTCAAAAAGCCAAAAAGGAAATGTGAAAAACAGAGTTGTATTAAGTGTGAACAAGTGCCAAAAAATAAGACATTACAAAATGGGTATTGGAGAACCAAAGATCAAAACCATGTCTCCATGTCTTTATAACAATTTATTCATAAGAATCAAGGTCAATTTTGCATGCCAGGGTCGAAGAGAAGCATTTCAAAGTGATTTGGGTGACCAAGTGCGTGTTTTGGGGTGAAATTGCATGCAGCTAGCCGGCGCGGTGCACAGAACAGGTGGCGCGGTGCACTGGAAGCGCGCAATGCACTGGTAGAAGTTGCCCAGTGTAATTCTGAACAGGCGCGACGCACTTGGAGCACACGGCGCACTGGGTTCTTGGCACGAAACATACACCAAATTGCCTGAATTTGCTTGAAATTACATCAAATGGCCATCTAAACACTTGGATTTGCCAGGTAGGGTCTACATCTACATGTTTCATCAATTTTTGTGCTGAGTAATGATGGTTTATGGATGTTAATGAATGAAACAAAAATCCAAACCCTACCTCTCAAAGTCATCAAGCCAATTGTTGTTATGGTTTCAAAAATTGTTTGCCACCAAGTATATCCTTTTTTCCATCATTTTCTTCTCCCCTTGACTCCATTTGTTCCCTATCCCCTCAAATTATTAAACCCCTATCCCCAATTCCCTTCTACCCATTGTCAAATGTAAAAACCCAAACCCTACCTCATATAAATTTCCCAAACCCGCCTACATGTCCCTAAACATAATTTCTCCCCATAAGTCCCTCATCCCTTCATATTATTCCCCTTCCTAACACACCCTTGTTACATTTTCCCTTGGTGGCAGATTTCAACATATCTTAACAGCAGTCCGACACAGTTTTGTAACCAGCAGTCATTTCTCCATAACAGCAATTTCATATGTCAACAGTCATTCAAAGAAGTTTGTATATCAGCAGTGATGTCTTTTTGTCATTCATCTGACTATGAAGTGGAAACTCAAAGTGACTCTCCCATGGAAGAACATGCACCTCGGAGGCCTCATAGAGGAGGAAGACATGTCAGAGAAGAACTGACCACCCTTACAGAATTCCAGGCCTTCCCTGTTGCCGTCTCTTGTTTTCGGTTTCATTCATGCTATGAGTTTTGTGAGAAGGTGGCCAATGTTCAATTTCATCATGAGTTAGCTCATCTATTCATACTGCATTTACATGGATATCAGGTTACTTTGGCTGGCGTCACCTTCACACTTACACCAGAATCTATCTCACTGGCCACCGGCATGCCTAACATTGGAGAACCATGGAAGAAGAAGCATAATATTGATCGGAAACATTATGAGCCATATGTTAAACTGGGTTTCTTGAGGGAGCTCAAGAGGGTGTTCCCATTCCCATATCTCAAAGATGAATATGCTCCATTAATGAATTTCAGTTGTGAAGGTCGCTTCTCCTGAGTATATGCTTATCACATCAGGTTGCTCATGCATTTCACTCAGGTACGGATGATGAACATCCCATATTTCATATGCCAAAACATAGAGAGGATGACCGCCCTTGTGCAGCACAAGACCCCTAAGCAGCAGTTCAACAACATTTTCCATTTTTCTCTCATCAAGATTATGGTTGTTCATCAGCTTGGATTACAGGGCATCACATGGGATGACTTCATCTCCCGTGATTTCTTTATGGCTTCACAGGGACTTTTAGAGGTTAGGCATGAGACAGGTGGACCTTCTCATCAGTATGAATGCCATGAGACCATTAGTCTGCTGGTGTTCATCACATATCAGAGGGGCACTAGACATTTGTTTGTAGCAACGAAGCGAGTGTTATCTCCACCTGGGGTGCAAGCGACCTCACTTCTGACATTAGCACCACAGGTACCGGACAAAGGCAAGAGGCCAATGCAGGATGAGGGGCCTTCAGGTGAAAGAGATACCGACTTCATTCTCATTCAAGATGACGATACCGACATGGGCCCGCAAAGTGCACATATTAGAGAGGTCATTCAGGAGCAGCAAACAGAGATCAATGCCTTATCCCTCAACTCAGAGAGATCTAAGTGAATCATCAAATACTTAGAGTAGAGGAATAAATAGATTGAAGATGAGCAGGAGATCATGGATTTGCAAAACATCCACGAGAATCGTCGAGCTGCCCAATAGAGGAGGATTGAGCTCACTTCATTGGAGCAAGTGATTAATGATGATCGAGAGTCTTGGCTCGAGAGAATCAACATCCACCTAGAGAGACTGTTAGAAAATGCCGACAAGGACAAGGCATTGCTGGGACACATGGCTTTCCATTACAAGGCGCGAAATATGAGTGCCAAGGCACAAATAAGGAATCTAAAGGCAAAACTAAGGCAACAAAGAAGCAAAAGAGGCAAAAGAAGCATGATCACCTTCAGATATTGGTCGAAGCCTCTTTAGCTCAACATCACACTTGAAGGAGAAGCTCTAGCCCAAATTTCAAAAAATTTGGGGCATATTTGGCATTTTGACAAATTTTGACACTGAAAAGCAGGGTTTTGCCTCCCTGTGCGTCGCGCCACTTGGTGCGCGTTTTTCCTATGAAGCTCAAAATGGAAAAAAGTTTATATTTTTGGATTTTGCATGGAAAATCATGACTTCTGGTGTATGGCCAAGAATTTTGGGCAAGTTTTGGGTCCGGAAAAGGTCAAAAAACACTCAAAAAGTGACCTCTCTGCCCCTGTTTTGACACACAGAAAGCATTCTTGGGAGAATGAAGTTTTGGAGTGGCCAATGGGTACCAAATTGGAAAATTCTACTTGGGTTGGAAAGTAGACAGGTAGGGATTTCCAACAAGCACACTTGGGCTCAATTTGGACTTCATGAAGTGCCTCAAAATCAGCCTCAAAGTGGCGCCATGCACACAGATTTTGGCGCGGTGCATAGAGGATGTTTGCTCAATTTTTCACATTCCAACTTATAAATTCAGCCAATTTGACTAGTTTTTCTTCCATATGTAATTTTTATTCTATCTTGATGTAATTGGATAAACATGATGTAATTTTGGCACTTATTTACTTGTTCTAGATGATTCATTCACTAAAAAGTGAAAATTAAATGAATGAATCAGTTTCCTAACATATAGAGGCAAGTTGTTTTGGCTGCCTAGATTTTAGTTCCTTGTTTAGAATTGGTTGAAACAACTCCTAGAATGATGTGCTAGACCCCTAGAGGCATGGGAATGGGTTCATCTAGTCTATATTATGTAATTCCTAAGTCATTTTCAGGGTTGGACAGTTGGGATTGCTTTGGCATACTATTGTACATATTTTCTCTGCATTTTTGGCTAAGGAAAGACCAGGGTTTTGCAACACTGTTTGGGATCCATGTGGCTTTATGTTTAGATGGTGTGATTCTCTCAGTAATTGTAAGTTTTTATGTGTATCATTTTCCTTCTCTCATCTTCTACAATTGAACAAATTAAGTGTTAAGGTAGAATCCATTGATTTCTATGCTCTGCCTTTAAATTTGTTTGATTTTCTATATTTTCATCTGTTCAAGGAGAATCCTTGAAACCTTCCTGCTCTCCTTATCTCCTCACCAGTCTGATCTATCCATTCATTCCCTTTAAAAGCATCAAGACGATAGCCTTCCTTGCCCCATTCAGACCTCTGCAAAAACTGTGCCTCAATCCCCAAGCCCAAATTTTCCTTTCCCTGTTTCAACACAAAAACTCCTAAAAACTCAAATCGAACCCTCATACTTTATATATAGCCTAACATTAGCTTATATTTCAGTCATCTCGAGCCCCATCGAATATCTTTGCCGAGTTTGACCCGGAGAGAGCCCTCTCCTGTCCTCGTAGGGCTAGCTACGAGGCAAAGCGTGGTTTGATGTGGACCTAGAACCTTACCTTTTCAGCCTGAGGCAAATCTAGGCCCTAATAGCTGGTAGATGTCTCCCCCAGCTAGAAAATGGACGGTATCTAGAAGGTCTTTAGGGACCCCTCTGAGCAGTACCAACTTCATAGATTCAGGGTCAAGTGTGCACATGGCCCTTTTATAACTAAGTTGAAAGCTCTCTTCATAGGCTTCTAAAGATTCATCACTACGCATGATCATTTGGAAGATCTCTTCCTTAGTATCCTTTGACCTGCAGTAGTCCCAATATTTGTCGTTAAAAACTTGTTGCATCTGAGCCCAAGTTGTGATACTGTTTCCAAGTAACCCCATGAACCAGCACAAGGCTGCATCCTTGAGGGTAGAAGGGAACAGTTTCAACTTCTGTTCGTCTTCTGCATAGTCATAGGTTCGACAGTGAACCAAAAATTCAAATAGAAAGTATCAGGATCTTCAGTAGTCAGTCCATGGAAGTGAGGTAAGGCTGAAGGACTTGTGCTTTTCATTTTTGTGTCCCCATTGGTCCCTCAAATAGGAAAGGCACCTTCTATTCTTTCCCCATTTCCTCTAACGTTTCTATTTTCAGCCATGGGCTCAGGAGGAATGGTTTCTTACTCTTCTTCTGTTATAGGATCTTCGTATATCTCTGGAGGTTCACCTATAAGTTCTTCTAGATCACTGCCACTGAAGAAGAAAGAAGAGTGACTCAGTGATGTGGTGGGGGTGTTGGGTAGGAATTTTCCTGAATTGTCTCTATTCCTACGTGGCATGAAAGGAAATCTCTTTTTTGGGTGATTTTTCGTTTCTTTTTCTGCTTGTACCTACAAAAACTAAAATGGATTTGAACAACAATTGCAACTAACTGAAATGAATCTACTTTGCTAAAATGAAAATTGTAGAATTGGAATGAAAGCAAGAAATTCCTAATTTACGCTTGCTGAAATGAAATTGCAGAATTGAAATGAAAGCAGGAAATGCCTAATCTATGCTTGCTGAAATGAAATTGCAGAATTGAAATGAAAGCAGGAAATGTCTAATCTACGCTTGCTAAAATGAGATTACATAATTGAAATAAAAAGACTACTCTACTCTTGCTGAAATAAACTACTTAGCAGAATGTTACGGTAGAAAATAGAAGAAAAGCAGTAATCAAAAAATACTTTGATGCTTCCTCGACAATGACACCAAAAAGACCGGTGAGCTCCAGTATTGCAGCAATAATGTTGCAATTCTTGGGGCTTCCTTCTTTAGTTTTATCAACTCGATAGTTCATAACAAACTTGGAAGTGATGGTGTTGTATGCACAAGTACTAGCTCTTACTACAGGCTGTCACTTGATCTGCTGGTGCAAGTTCACTGAGAGCTTAAGAAAATTTCTATGAGTTCTCAAGAGAAGCTTTTACTATGATTGAAGAAAGCTAACTCTATAGAGGCCATTCTACTTGCAGAAAGAGAAGGAAAACTGAAATGAAACGTAAACCCTAGTTGTGCAAGAAAAGAGATGGAAACTACTGAAATGGGTACCATTAACTTCTAAAAAGGTCAATTGCATTTATTCAAGCTACTTCTAAAGAGAGATGGGAAGAAATCATCTTTTTGAACTTTTGAGTATTTTTATGTGGAATTCTCATGCTTATGGTTTGACTGATCGTGACTGTGCAGAGGTTTGCTGGCAAAAGAGGATGGAGTTGGATTTTGTTGAAGATGAGTAAGGTGTGGAGAGGTCCTAAGAAGTCCCTTGTACCCTTCTGGAGGCTTCCATTGCGATCAGACTTCGAAAAATTGCTCGCATGAACTTCTATAGGAGGTTGCAGGGGATCTACAGGAGGTTCTACAGGAGGATCTACAATAGGAGGCCGAAAGTGGTTTTTGGAGGTTTGAAGGTGGAAAAATGGTGGGGAAAGGGAAATGAAGGCTAGATGAAGGTGTTGGAGGGTCTAGGACTCTGTCAATGAAGACCAGGAATGAAAGAGAGGGTTGGATTTGTTCAAAGGGGAAGAAAGCAACTTTGTACAAAAACGCAGAAATTAGGGAAGATTGGAAAAATGAGGCAAATGAGTGGGAAATCTTGAGAGATGAACTGGTATAGATTTTTCTATGGAGGAATGATAAGCTGGAGTGTTCTACGAGTGAGTTGCACACTTACTTCCCAAAATTGACCTAAGCAAGAACCAAAAAAACAAAGTTTGTGTATTTTGACGTAAAATCTAACCTAAAAACAAAGACCTGCTGAACATAACATTATGTGAGAAAGCCATGGGGAATGAACAAGAAAGTATATAAGCATGTGAATCCAAACTAATACCTACTTTTCAACTCAAAACATCACACTAGCAATTGCAAAAAGGGGAAAAACTATGGTTTTGTTGGCAGCAGTAGTGCCTTGACCTCAAATCATGGTCCCAAGGAGGGAGAAATGAGGTCAAGACCTGCTGGTATCCTTTTTGGATCTTTCTTTGTTACTACAGCAAGCT
This sequence comes from Pinus taeda, assembly GCA_000404065.3. Taxonomy (NCBI): domain Eukaryota; kingdom Viridiplantae; phylum Streptophyta; class Pinopsida; order Pinales; family Pinaceae; genus Pinus; species Pinus taeda. Next base: position 1,635 of record APFE030817975.1, on the reverse strand, counting down.
ACTTAAGCAATCTGAAGCAAGAACAACTATTTTAACCATCAAAAGAAACCTATTTTACCAAAGCAAGATTTAACCTAAACAACAAAAATTATCCTATGAATGCAAGCAAAAACATATAAATACACAAAGGAAGTGTTGGGAAACTTGGGTTAGTCCCTAACCCAAGAGCTTTAGCCCTCTAGAAAAGATCAGTGCCAGCTCAAAAATGGATTCATCTTCATTGATAAAAAAATACTTATTACATCACAAAATTGTGTTCAAAAAGAGATCAAAAATGAGCTGAGTACAAGGCTGCACGAAAGTGAAAAAATAGAATATCAAATGGCTAACCTATTGAGGCTTGAAGCCTTATTATTTATACAAGTGAGGACTCCCAACAGTCCCCCTAAACTTAAGGAACTCGACTGCCTAAAACTGGAGATAACAGCAGCCCTACTCTACTTGACTTGCTCTGCTGCCCCTTGGAATCATCGATGTGGTGGCCTTTGTACTCTGAGCTGCTAATGGAGAACTTGAGGAAGGGGTAATTAATGAAGGAGACACCCCTCCTATAATTCCTTAGCCATGTTTCTTCAAATTTGGCTACCATTCTGCTCATAAATGCCTGGTCCTTGTCCAAAAATTGTCTAAAAATCTGCAATAAACACTCATTAGACTATGTGGCAAAGTGAGTATCCCCATTCACTCAATTGACATAAATATATTCAAAAACATGCACAAAACTATTGAGAATGGTGGATGTTACACAGTAAAATGTCACTGCCATCATGTCAGTCTCCCTACTGTGTTTTGAAACCACATTCACCTATGCTCATGCTCCTCAAAATGGATAAAAAACCCTCTTTGCCTAAGTTAAATGAATCATCGCGTCTGTTAATCAAATAACCGCGCTGATAGGCGGAGGCCAGTGTATTTGATGCGCTGCCAGCGTGGAAGCACATGTATTTTCCGCGCTAGTCCCATTTTACGAACAACGCACCCTCCGTTTGTCCTGTTGAGCGCTGACCGGACCTCCTCTATAGTTGATCTGCGATGTCAGCGCGCCAGCTCAGTGTCTCACCCGCGCTGATCCTGTTTGGGCGAATTTGTTCTAACAACCAACCTTCCAGATCCCTCCAGACTTGGTTGTTAGCATTGTTGAGGTCGCCATCCTTTCTCTGGCATGTCTGTTCGACTGACCATCCACTTATCTTGTGGGAAAGCTCATCCTTTACCTATTCATGGAGACTCCTTCTCCTTTATAAGCCTCCTCCATTGCCCATGAGCAGCTAGTTTGGAACATATAGACTTTGATTGAGGAATTCTTAGTGCATTAGAGCTGCTCTTTGTAGGCATTTGGTGTGTTGTGTGAGGATTGCTTTGAGCTTGAGGAAGGTCATGAGCTTGTTGCCTTGTATGTGAGAGAGAGACCTCTTTGACTTGGGAGATCTGCTTCAAAGGTGAATGCTTGGAAGATATGCTGGCTGGACCCTCTAGAGAAGGACTCAGCGTCAGGACTTCGTTTGTACCTTACTCTATTTCCTGTTAATAAAGATAGATGACTACTCTTATGGTTCCATTTCCATTTGTCCAATGAATGATTGATGTAAATTGTATCCTTCCTGACTGATACATAGTTGTTGTTAGTAGATTTTA
>APFE030817960.1:0-36738 GCA_000404065.3 Pinus taeda | reverse complement strand
GGAGGAACCATAAATTGCTCTGGAAAGTGTCATAATATCAAGCTATCCATGGGAGAATATTTATTGAATAGCCCAATGCTTTCCATTCCAATGGGTGGTGATGATGTTGTACTAGGATTCCAATCGATACAATATTTCGATACGATAACTTTTAATTTTCAAGAACTTTTCTTGAAATTTTTTTTGGAAGGAAAGGAAATTAAGGGGTATCACATGGAAACCTAGAAAGATAATCAGCTAGAACAAAATGAAAAATATTCTAAATAAATAACAATGAAGCATAATTGTACAATTATGTTCACTAGAGGATCCCACATCGAAATCATCTATTTCTTGAGGTCTCCAAAAACTCTTGGACAAGTATTTAAGACTTCCAAAGGCCTCCCACCTATTCATGATCATGATCATGCTATTCATTTGATTCCAAGAAGTTTTCCTCAAAACATCAGGCCTTACAGATATCCCTATGCCCAAAAAATTGAAATTGAACGTATGGATGCAGAAATGCTAGAGGTTGGTATAATTCAACCTAGTCGAAGTTCTTTCTCTGCTCGAGTAGTATTGGTTCACAAGAAGGATGGATCATGGCGCATGTGTCTAGATTATAGGGAGCTCAACAAGCTCACTATTAAAGAAAAATTTCACATTCTTGTCAATAATGAATTATTGGATGAATTGCATGGATCAATTTACTTCACCAAGTTGGATCTTCGTTTAGGATATCATAAAATTGGAATGAAGACTGAAGAAATTCTAAAAACAACATTTAGAACTCATGAGGGTCATTATTAATTTTTGGTCATCGCCCTTACCAATGCACCTTCTACATTTCAAGGTTTGATGAATTCCATTTTGAAACACTTCCTTAGAAAAATAGTCTTATTATTTTTTGATGATATACTAATCTATGACATGTCTTAGAAGGATGATGTTCAACATGTTGATAGAGTACTCAAATTATTGGAGGAGAAGAAATTATATGAAAAAATCTCCAAAAGTTTCTTTAGATTACGAGAGGTGGGATATCTTGGTCATATTGTATCTCATGAAGGTGTTAAGGTAGATCCTAGAAAAATTAAAGCCACTAAGGAATAGAAAATCCCCACATCCATAAACAATATTGGAGGATTTCCCAGGTTGACAAGGTATTATCATACGTTTGTTAAGAATTATTGGAGAATAGAAACACCTCTAAAATTATTGAATAAGATGCATTTTCGTGGACTCCATAAGTAACAAAGGTTTTTTAACATCTTAAACAAGCAATGTGCCAAGCACCGGTCTTAGCTACACTGGACTTCACAAAAACATTTATTATTGAATGTGATGCCTCAGGAAATGGAATTGGTGTTGTTTTATTACAAGAAGAAATACCCATTAATTTCTAAAGTCATCCAATCAAAGGAAAGTATTTACACAAAGCTATTTATGAGAAGGAAATGTTGGAAATACTACATGCGTTTAAGAAATGGTGACGCTACCTAATGGGAAGTCACTTCAAGCTAAAAATAGATCATGATAGCCTTAAATACTTTTTAGAAAAAATATTACCTTAAGAAGAGAAGCAGAAATGGGTCATAAAGATGTTGGGTTATGACTTTGAAATCATATACAAAAAAGGGAAGGAAAATTTTGTGGTAGATGCACTCTCAAGAATGGATGAGGATGAAGCATTTCGTTACACCATTTCTATTATCCAACCAGATTGGATAAATGAATCAAGGGATGAATGGAAGAATGATGAAGAAGTGTGCACACTCATTGAAAATATACAACAAGATCCCAATATATTTGATACATTTATTTGGTACAAAGATCACTTATACCTATGCAAGAATTCCCAACTCAAACAAAATATTCTTATGGAATTGTGCACCTCTCATCTAGGATGGAACTCAGGATTTTAAAAAGCTTACCATAGGGTTAAGAAGGAATTTTTTTGGGATGACCTTAAATTTGATATTCAAAAGTTTGTGCCAGAATTTTTGGTTTTCCAACAAAATAAAGTTGAAACAATTAAGAGCCTAGGTCTATTAGAACCTTTATCCATTCCAAGTCAATGTTGGGAGGAGGTTTCAATGGATTTATCATAGGCTTAACCAAGTCCGAAGAAACGAGTGTCATCATGGTGGTAGTTGACAGACTTACCAAGTATGGACAATTTTATGAATTATATTATCCATTTAAAGGCAGTACAATTTCTACTACATTTATGGAAACAATTCAAAACCTACATGGAAACCTAAAGATTATTGTATGCGACAGAGATCCCATTTTCACTAGAGATTTTTGGACATAATTATTTTATTGTATTGGTACTGAGTTAACTAATAGCTCATCTTATTATCCTCAATCTAATGGGAAAACTGAGATAGTAAACAAACATTTGCAAGGATATCCTCGTTTCTTTGTATTTGATAAACATACACAATTGGTCAAATGGTTGCCTCTGGATGAATGGTGGTATAACACTTCCTTCCATACTGCAGAAAAAATGACCCCATTTATGGCACTTTATGGATATCATCCATTGTCCATAACATCACATTTAAGAGAAATTCTAAGGTTCAAGTAGTGGATGATCACATCGAGCATCAAAAACAATTTCTCCAAATCTTAAATGATAACCTCACTTTGGCACAGAATATAATGAAATAACAAGTTGATCAACATCGCGGCAAAATAAGTTTTGATGTAGGTGACTGGGTATTTCTTCAGATACAACCATATAAACAATTGTCCCTCAAGAAAGCTAAGAAAGATAATAAATTATCATCAAACTATTATGCTTCGTACAAGTTGTTACAAAAGATTGGTACTATGGCATAGAAATTGGAGCTTCCTGCAACTTCTTGAGTGCGCCCAGTTTTCCATGTTTCATGCTTAAAGAAGGTTATAGGTGACAAGCTCCCAGTTTAAACAATATTGCTAGAAATTGACGAGGAAGGAAAAATCATATTGGAACTTGAAGCAGTCACAGAAACAAAAACTTGACAGTTATGAAATAAATCAATTTCAGAGTCTCTCATCAAGTGGTAGAACTTACCCATTGAATATTCCACATGGGAGGATGAGAAGTTTATACAGAAGCATCTAGAACTAATCAAGCGTCGAGGACAACACTTTTTTGAAGGAGAGGGACATGTTAGGTCCCTATAATACTAGCGATTCCCCCATTACTATTGTCATTGTAGCCCTTATTGTTACTGTTTTGCCCCTGTTGTCCCCATATTGTTATTATTGTGCCCCATAAAAGCCCACTATTGTTATTTTTGTGCCATTATATTATTATTTTTTTGTCGGATTTGATTGTATTATGATTCCTTAGACTCCTATATATAGAAAGGAGGTTTTTTCATTTGTATTATCCAAGGATTGTTCATTTGTGTAATGTAGAGGAGGTTTCCCGCTCGAAGAGGCTAATTTTAAAATCGTTGATCTATCTTTTCTATATTTTGTGAGCCAGTTTGTAAACAAAGAGTGTATTTTTCCTTGCTCAACGAGAAGCTCAATCTATTGGAAGGTAATATGATTAGGTTAAAATTGGTAACTAGGGATTTCCAAGGTGTGGTTTCTATCCATCTTTCTAAAAGGTCTTCAACCCTACACATCAGCTTTCAACCAAGAGGTCCTTAACAAGATATTAATTAAATTATTTTTCAGGAAATACCATTGATGTTACAATAATGCGGTTTTTCTACCTGCAGATGAGTACTTTAGTTATGATACTCTTTTTAGTCGTCATCGATGCATAAAATAGTTGACTACCAGTATAGTTTATGTAGATGTCTGCAAAAATGTTACAAGTAGGTGATACAAGGGTATTATTATATATCAAAGTAAAATTACAGAATTATAGAGTTTATTTAAGCAAAAAAGAAAAGTTATGAATCTTGATAATTGAGGAGTTCAATAGTTTTTGGTCCTCACGATGTAGCATAACTATTGAGAAAACAATTAAAACAATGAAGGGAGACCTATTTGCCTTATCATTGCTACCTGACGAGCTAACATTCTCATCCAGCATGAAAGTTGGTGGTGTACTAAAATCCAACAAATAGTTTAAGAACCCTTTTTCCATCCTCGTGAATTCAAACTAAATCTAAATATATCTTGTGTTATTTTGTAAATTGTAAAAGTACCTTATTACCTACTTTTACTATTTTATGTGTGGTCATTCTATTTTAATTAGCCTATTGTATTTATAAATACATTTTTGTAGGTAATGGTAAAAAATAATTGATTGCAAAGACTTTTTAAAAAGCTTTTCACCAGCTTTTGAGAACAAAAAAAATATGTTTTAGCATGGTAAACTTTAGTTGATTTATGCTCTAACAGAATACTTTGTAAAATGATAAAAATTTCATTCAAAATTTAGCTCAATCTATGGGTTTTTTAAAACTTCGAAGTTGCACTCATGCAGTTTTTGTAAGGATGGGATGGGCCACATCTTAACTAATAAGTATGCTCATACATTGAAAACAAAGCGCTTTGATATGGCATATAATCTTCTAAAATTTGTAGACAAATCCCCTCCTCTGAAGATAGGGAAACTTCTCGATGAGTCCCCTCTTGTTTTAAGTCAGATTTTTTTATATGGGTTCATTTCTCTACAATTATATACTCTTATTAAGAGAAATTCCATCTGTAAGTAAGGCTCATGAATGTTATCCATTCATAACTGTAACAAGATATTAGTTAATTTTTTTCAAGAAATACTTCTTTTCTTTCTATATATAAGTTTACGAGTAAAGTTAATTAGAGGTTTCTTGTATTTTGGCTTCCTATATTTTATTTTAGAATTTTGATACTGATTTTAGTTAGTTATATAGCCTATTACAGATGCATATGGGGGTTTCCGAGGTGTGGCTTTCATTTGTCTTTTCAAAATCTCCTCAACCCTACACCTCAACCTTCGACTAAGATGTCCTTACCAATATATTAATTGAATTATTTTTCAATAAAGACCCTTCGGGTTACAAGAATGCAATTTATTCTACTGATGCATGTATAATTTGGTTATGTTACTCCTTTTTAGTAGTGATCGATACAGAAAGTAGTCTCCTTTTACTTATGAAGCATTATTTGTAAACCCTACCAGAATATAACGATTACATGTTTTTGTCTAAGTTCTTTCTCCATTCTAAAACGTATGGAAGCAAAGACTTTATTTTCATTTCTTGTTATTCATTTACCTACTTTCTATTGAGAGTTATCTTGTTGACCATCAATGTATTTTATTTATATTATTTTCATTTTTCTGTAAATTTTTGTAAACATGTATGCAAAATTCTTTCCTTGCTCAACAAAAATAGTTTACTAATGCTTTCTCTTTCATTGAGATAAGTAGGGTATTCAATTCTATAAATTGTCCATCTAAATCCACATGGGACCAAGTACTACATACAACCTGTCACAGCTTCTACCCCCCTTTCCTTGTTCTCAATATATCTTTCTTTTGTATCTAAGATGGATACTTTCATAGTGTTTTGTTGTGATGGTACCTAACCTAGATTCCGTTCTCTATATTCTTTTTTTTGCTGGGCAAAGGCTAAACTAATTATATTAAAAACCAAAAAATGTATTTACAAGAGGTGTTAACCTCTGAGAGCGTGTGTTCAGCTCTCTGTCAAAGCTTTCCTCATCAACCTGGATTGTCTGCATATACAAGCTAGAGATTCCAAAAAATACTAGCAGAGATAGTTTGTGCTGCGACATAGACCGACATAGACAGACATAGACCGACATAAACAAACATAGAAACTGGAAATTAACCCAAATCCCAAGACCCATTACAAGAAACAGTGTTTATAATCAGCATTTTAACAATTGTTGCTCGCCACCAGATCGAAACTAAGCCAAAAAAGAAAAAACAGCGTTCGCCTGAGATCATGCTTACCCATGAATCTTCTGCCATTAATTGCCCTGCTTCTTCCGCGCCTCAACTTCTCGTTCCAGTGCTCGTTTCTTACGCTCTTCTGCTGCACGAACCGGGTCACGCTCCCAAGTCACCTCCATGCCAACCGAATATCTTCAATACGTTCAATACCAGGCGGAAATTTGAGGTACAGAGTATAATCGAAAGAGTCTTCAGACTCCTCATTCTTTGTCTTGCTCTGAGGAGAGGAAGGCCTGTTGTTTTGAGTTTCCCTTTGAGCTGCTGGTGGTCCTTCAGAAGTAACCATGGGCTCTTTCCCTTTGAGGCTACTGATTTCTTGTAATGCTTCTGCCTGCTCTTCTGAGTAACCAAAGGTGCTCTCCTCGTCCATCTTGCTCTGTAATTCTGGGCTGTAAGAACTGTCCTTTAGCTTGTAAGTGTTGTCCGAGGAGGGAGGCGTCTTTTCCTCCATTTCAACCTTCCAACTTCCTTCCTCCTCATCCTCCTCAGCAAATATTACTATTATCATGGCTTTAACCACAGGCTTGTTCCTCTTGTGGCGGTAATAAAGAGTCGCGGTCTGCACTGCATTACTTAAATCTGACTCAGAGTGCGCCGAATCATAGGAGGGTGGCGAAGCACAGGCCAGAGGAGAGATACGCCTCGGGCTTGAGTGGCCACTATCTCTGGAGCCGCCCTGCTGCCCAGAATTGCCTCCCCTGCGAGGCCTACGATACCCAGCGCGCGGAGCCATAATGAACCCAGGGTGGAGCTTAACGGCCTTATGCCTTCATCTGCCAAGAAGAATGTCGCGAGAAATGTTACCCCGATGGCCCTGCAACCCGACTGCAACCGTCAAATTCACCTGAGCTGAACTAGAACACACTGCAAGAATTGGGCAGGGGAAGGACTCGAGGTTGGGTATGCTGCCCTCAGAGCCTCCCTCCTCCCCGCTAACCTGAACTACGAATTCTCCAGAACAAAAGCCGAACTGCAAACACAAAATATGGAATGTTTGCGCCATGACAAGATATCTTGCATCAGAACCTTGGAAAGACCATTGCATTGAAGAGCCATTAAGGCTCGTAAATTCCTTTGGGGCAGAAACCAGCCCAGAGCCCATGGCGACCACCTATCCGCAGCGTGGCATCATGTCCTCGGCGCGTGGGTTTCGACTCATCTTAAATGTGATCATTAACACCTGCATCCGAGTCCGTTCTCTATATTCTTACTTGAATCATTTTTTCTTATTTCTATCCTAAATAGTAATAAATTGCATAAAATTTCCCATATTTTATTTTGTACTCGAGTACATTATGCAATCATCTATATTCTTACTTGAATCATTTTTTCTTATTTCTATCCTAAATAGTAATAAATTGCATAAAATTTCCCATATTTTATTTTGTACTCGAGTACATTATGCAATCATCTCGCCATGGCTATTAATACATACATATTGGAACTTACAAAAATTACAGTTACAACATTTTTATTTTAACCTTTTCAACAAAGAATTTACTTATACCAAATTATCTTTACAAGTCATTCAATTCCAATTACGACCACTGCTTTACCTATCAACAAGGGTTAGAATTTCCATATACAAACCATTTCTTGTTTTTTTTTCTATTTATTTTTACAGTCTACTAAAATAAATAACTCTTTTAGTCTTCCCTTCAAAACAAGAATATAAAATCTCTCTTACTAAACCAAGGGTGTTATACTTATTACCATCAAGAATTTTCTTGAATTCTCGAATATAGGTGCTTCTGAGGTTGTTGCTAGTGGGCACTCTTGCAGCTTCCATAAGAGCGCTCGAGTGAAGATCTTACCAATACTTCAATTCTGATTACAAGGGTTAGAATTTCCATATACAATCCATTTCTTGATTCTTTTCCAATTATTTTTCCAATCTATTTTCCAACTATTCCTATGAATTTGTTCTTGTTCAGATTCGTTTCACTTAGAAATTTTGGTTTTGTGATCTAAGACAAAGTTTTCTATATGTGGATGATCGCTAGAATTGTATCTCTTCAAAGATAGTGTTGGGAAGGAAGGTTTTTGAATGTCAGACAGGTTGAGGACTATGAGGATTTGTTTCAGTTAGTAATTATGGTTTTCTAATCTAATACAAAGTTGTATCAATGTGTGTGATTTCTAGAAGTGTATCTCTTTAGAGACAATGCTGGGAAGGAAGGTTTGTGAATGATAGATAGGTTGAGGACTATGATGATTCTACCATGAAAAGGAGCAGCCTAAGGAGTCATGAAGAACTAGGAATTGGAGAAATTGAAGAGCAGGGTTTAAGAGCTAGAGATTTTGAAGTGGATTCAAGGCCCGACTAGGGTTTATTTTGTTGTAACTAAGTTAAATATAGAGTAGATAAATAACTAGAAAAGATCAAGATGTCAAAAAAAAATTGTGAGTAAGATGAAGAAGTTCTTATATGTTTATTACCAATATAGTTCATATATACCTGTGCAAAAGTAGTTTATTAATGTTTTTCTCATTGAGATAAGTAGGGCATTCAATTATATAAAATTTCCATCTGAATCCTCATGGGATTGGGTACTACATGTAGCCTATCACGTGTTCTATCCCCTGTGCCATGTGCCCAGTATATAATTCTTTTGTATCTGGGACTGATTCTTTTGTAGTTTTTTGTTGCGATGGTACCTAGCCTACATTTACTTTTGTATATTCTTCAATCACGTTTTATTATTTTTTTCCTAAAGAGTAATCAATTGCATAAGAATTCCCATATTATGTTATGTACTTGATTACATTATGTAGTCATACAACCATGTATATTATCCCATACATACTAGAACTTAGAAAAATAATAGTTACAACATTTTTTTAATATTTTCAATAGATAATAAACTTATACTAAATTACCTTTACCAGTACTTCAATTCCAATTACTGTCACTTCGTTACCTATCAACAAGGGTTAGAATTTCCATATACAAACATTTTCTTGGTTCTTTTCCAATTATTTTTCCAATCTACTAATAAAAATAACTTTTTAAATCTTCTAATCAAAACAAGGAGATAAAATCTAGCTTAGTAAATCAGGGGTATTACACTTATTACCAGCGAGAAATTTCTTGAGCTCATGAATTGTTGGAAGACATTAATTCCAACCACCCACCATTAATGCAGTAGCTAGACTATTCTGGAGGATTCGGCAGACATCTTGAGAGATGGATAGCTTCCTGGAGAAGCCACCGACTCCAGAAAGTTCTCTACTATGTATAAAAATTGGTTCAGCCATTGAATGAAGACATGTTGTGTGTTTAGTGTTTAGTGTGTGTTCTCTGATTTGGTATCAGAGCAACGTTCAGAGTTGAGTGCTTGAGGTTTTATGTGAGTGATCATTCTGAGAGATTGTTGTGTGAGCCTCTAAAAGACCATTGTGTTGAGTGCTGAGAGTTTCTGAGCATCTATGCACAACAAGCTTGTCGGGGAGGGCGTATTGTCCACAAGCTGTGTGTAAGTTTGTGCTGGTGCAGTGAGGGAAAACTAAACTCTCACCAGTTGCTTGATGTTATCGGTCCATCATTTTTGGCTTATGGTGTTTTATATTGGGGTTAAGGTTCTGTCATTTTGATCAGAGCATCACTCTACTGAACTTTTTTATATATATAATCTATTGATGTTAAGAAAACATTTGAAGAAAGCATTTTGCTAAGGCGGCGGTGTAAATCGATTTAGGAGGAGGGTGTAGTTGTTCACTGAGCTACTTCTATGACAACAATGGCTGTCGGGAAGGACAAGTGCCCATTTGAAGTTCTGAGTTTGGCGGGGCCAATCACTGATGCACTTCATATTTGAGATCTTAAGAAGAAGGTTCTTTACTTTTATTAGTTTGGAGACTTAATACAAGGGAGTTCAAGGATTATGGGAATGTCATATTAAGTTTTTGGTTGTCATTAGTAGCGTTTATATTATCGACTATTATAGTTCACTACTTACCACGGATTAAGGATTCATCTTATGCATTTTTCTTCACTAGCAATGGTTATTATTGTTATTCCATTTTAGAAAATCTAATCTATTTGATCAATCACATTTGAAAGTTGTGTTTAGTAATTTGTGATTTAAGCTATTATGGTTTCTGATTTAAAAAGAAAAAAAAAGAAGAAGAAAGAAGAAGGCAGCCATATTATCCAATAATATTGGATAATTTATTTTTTTTTGCTTTAGGGTTTATATTTGTAAAAATTAGTAATTTTTGGTGATTGGTAAGGTGAAAATAAGTAACATGGCTAATGTATTGGGAGAATATTATTTATCTAAATCTAACAAGTTAGATCATGAAAATTATGCAAATTGGAAGTTTAAGTTGTAGAATTTGATGGAAGGCAACAATACATGGGCGATTTTGTCTGGAGCTGAAGTTAAGTCAGTGTCCCCTCAAGCCATAGATGTTGTAATTCAAGATTGGGAGCGACGGGAAAACAAAGCAAAGGTGCTTTTGCGGATGACGATTTAGAACAACATTATTCCACACATTAAAGAGTGCAAAATATCCAAGGAGACATTGGACACTCTCAAAAATTTGTATGAGACAAAGACTACAAATCAAATATTGTATTTAAACAGTAAGCTTCTTTCAGTTAAGATGGAAGAAAATGAAAGTGTTAGTGATTTTATTTCTAGAATTAAAGATCTAAAGGATAAACTAGGCGACATTGGTGAATTAGTATCTAGTACAGACTTGGTTATTGTGACATTAAATGGAATACTTGATGAATATCAAATGTTTATAACTGGTCTTTCAGCTAGAGAGAAGGCTCCTACTTTTGATGAGTTGGCAGGTATAGTTATGCAGGAAGAAGAGTGGAGAAGAAGCCTTAAATAGAAATCTCCCAATTCAGATTTGGCATTAATGGCCAAAGCAAAGCAATCCTTCAAAGGCAAACATTGGGAGAAAAATAAAGGCAAAAAGCCACAGGTAAAATCATTTCAAGGTACCCCTTTACCAAGGACAAATGCCAAATCAAGTAGAGATGATGTGTGTTATTACTGTGGAAAACCTGGTCATTTTGCTAAGAATTGCATGAAAAGGATGACTGATCAATTTAAACAAAGAAGGAATTCAAGAAATTATGTTGATAGAGATGAAGCAATTAGTCATGACGTTAGCAATCATAAATTGTTTGTGTCCATTGTTTCTTTATCAACAGAAACTGATGATGATAATGATTGGTTTACAGATTCTGGTGCATCAATCCATATGTCATGCAAAAGAGATCAGTTTGATACTTATCATGAGATTAATAATGGTGGACACATCTATTTAGGAGATAATAGATCACATGAAATTAAAGGATATGGTAATATAAGTGTTATGATGCCTATGACAAGAAAAATAAATTCAAAATGTGGTGTATGTTCTAGGATTAAAGAAGAACTTAATTTCAGTCTCTACTATCATAGATCAAAATTTAAAAGATGAATTTGTGAAATCACATTGTTTGGTAAAGGATGTGTAGGAGAACTACAAGGTTGTTGCAAAAGGAATGAGAGTTGGAGGTTTATACAAATTGGATATAATAAAGAATGGGCATCGAGATTTGGCATCAACAGGCATGTCAACTATAGAACTTTGGCATCAAAGGTATGGACACTTAAATCATAATGACCTAATGTTACTACAAAAGAAACTGATGGTAGAAGGTATTCCAATTATTAAGGGTGAACACTTTGAATGTGAAGGTTGTGCACTAGGAAAACAACATAGGGAAGAATTTCCCCTGTATGAAAATAGAAGAAAATGTGAAATAATTGAACTAGTGCATACTGATGTATGTGGTCCAATGCAAACTAAGTGACTTGGTGGAGCATATTACTTCCTTATATTTATTGATGATAGCACTAGATACACCTGGGTATACTTTATAAGAAACAAAAATGACATGTTTGAATACTTTAAGGAATTCAAGAGTATGGTTGAAAAGCAAACAGGAAAGAGCATTAAAATTCTTCGATGAGATAAAGGTGGTGAGTACACTTCAGGAGATTTTATCAAATATTGTAAAAAAAATGGAATTATGCAACAATTTACAGTACCACATACACCTCAACAAAATGCAGTAGCTGAAAGAAAGAATAGAACATTAGTTGAATGTGCTCGAAGTATGTTAAAAAGTAAAGGACTTTCTAATAGTTTTTGGGTTGAAGCCATTAACTCAGATGTATATCTTAAAAATAGAAGCCCTACTAAGTATCTTGAGCACAAAACACCATTTGAAGCATTCTATGGTTTTAAACCTAAAATTAGTCATTTAAGGATATTTGGAAGCAAGGCCTTTGCTCATATTCCTAAAGAGGATAGGAGAAAGTTAGATGCCAAAGCTATCAAATGTATTTTTATTGGATATTGCACTAATCAAAAAGCATATAAAATGTATGATCCAAGTACTCACAAGATATTTGCAAGTAGAGATGTTATATTTCATGAGCATGTAGATAAACAAATAAAAGAAGATGAACATAATAGATGGTAGTCTTCTTATGAAAGCTTTAAGGAAGAAGAAGAAGTTGTGGAATCAGCTCAAGTACAAGAACACATGGACATTCCAAAAGACACATCAAGGAATCAAAGTCCACAAAGAAATGAAGGCACTCCATAGAGAAGAAGAGGAGAAGGTAATCCACAAAGTAATGAACCTCTAAGAAGGTCAACACGACAGATTCAAGCCCCCATCAGGTATAAATATTATGCTTTAATCTCTCAAGTAATAACCGTTTTTAAACCCTTAAATTATGAACAAGCCAAAAATCATAAAGAATGGATGGAAGCTATGAAAGGAGAATATGACTCTATAATGAAAAATGAAACTTGGTCATTAACAGAATTACCTGAAAATAAAGTCCCTATAGGATTAAAATGGTTATACAAGACAAAATTTAATGTAGATGGTAGCATAGAAAAGTATAAGGCAAGATTGGTTGCAAAAGGTTATTCACAAAAAGAAGGCATAGATTATGAAGATACCTTTGCTTCGGTTGCAAAAATCAATACAATCAAAATAATGATAGCATTGGCAACTAAATATGATTGGAAGCCACATCAATTAGATGTAAAGTCAGCTTTTCTAAATGGTGACTTAAAAGAAGAGATTTCTCTTGTTCAACCAGAAGGATTTGTAAAAAAGGGTCAAGAACATCTTGTATGCAAGTTAAAAAAGGCCTTCTATGGACTAAAATAGGCCCCTAGATATTGGTATGAGAAAATTGACAAATTATTCTTTCAGCAAGGATTTAAAAAGAGTAAAAATGATCCTAATTTGTATGTCAAGACAGACAAAAATGGGGATATAGTATTACTTTCTATATATGTTGATGATCTAATAATAACAGGGAGTGTTGATAAATTAATTACAGATATAAAAACGAAGTTATCACAGGAATTTGAGATGAAGGATCTTAGTGAGATGCACTACTGTCTAGGTCTTGAAGTATGGAGAGGTGATGGAAGAACCTTAATCACACAAACCAAATATACAAATGAAGTACTAAAGAGATTTCAGATGAAGGAATGTAAAGCAGTGAGTACTCCATTGGAACAAAATATCAAATTAAGAAGTGATGATGGAACAAAAGAGGTGAATGGAACATTGTCTCAACAACTAGTGGGAATTCTGAATTATCTCACTACCACTAGGCCAGACATTGCTTATGAAGTAAGCATACTTAGTCAATTCATGGCTAAGCCTCATGAAAGCCATTGGATAGCTACAAAAAGGGTCCTTCGATATTTAAAAGGAACTATCAATTTTGGTATTGAATATACTAATGCTTGTAATGTTGAATTGATAGGTCATTCTGATTCTGACTAGGCTGGAAATCTAGATAATAGGAAATCCACCTCTGGATACGTCTCCAATATAGGATCGGGAGCTATATCATGGAGCAGTAAGAAACAAGCAACATTTTCCTTGTCATCAACTAAAGCAGAATATAAAGCATTATGTAGTGGCACCTGTGAGGCTATATGGCTTAGAAGAATACTTGAAGATGTTGGTGAAGGTCAACAAGAACCTACAGTGATCAGATGTGACAATCAAAGCACCATCAAACTGGGGAACAATCCTGTATGTCATGCAAGGTCAAAACATATAGACACACAATATCATTTTGTAAGAGAAAAGGTCCAATCAAAAGGAATTTCTCTAATATATTGTAATAAAAATGAGAATGTAGCTGACATATTCACTAAGCCTCTTGGGAAGGCAAATTTTGAGTTTTGTAGAAGTAATTTATGTGTTGTAGAAAATCAAGATTATATTGTAAGCCTAGCTGAGACTTAAACCAGCAGGCATGACAATTAAGAGTATGTTTACAACATCTTATGTATCATGCTATAGTATATTTGTCATATGGTTGGAATTAAGGGGGAGTGTTGGACGACATTAATTCCGACCACCCATCATTAATGCAGTTGCTAAACTATTCTGGAGGATTCAGCGGATGTCTTGAGATATGGATAGCTTCCTGGAGAAGCCACCGACTCCATAAAGTTCTCACTATATCATGGACATTCCTAATTTATAAATAGGCTTTGTTAGAATGCCATGTGTCAATATCATCGCTTACTAATACCCCATGCCCAAAAAACCATAACTCGTTTCATGCAACACTTGTTCATATGACATTTTTGATTAGTAAATTTAATTAAAAGGAAGAAAAGGCATGACTCCTTTAGAAACAAATCTCAACCTTTGATTTGTGTATATCACTAAGAATATTCTAGAATATTCTATGGAGATTAAATCCCTATGCATCTAAAAAATTTATAATCATGCTAAATTTGTGGAAGCCCATTTCTAAAATAAACATTCCTATTGATGTAATTACAATTAGCACAACCATATCGATAGCCATCAAAACACTTATTTTATTATACATCTTACATTGCCTAAACTAAAAAAGGTGATGATGAAATAAGTAAATTATAACATTATTTTAAGTAGTAGTAATCTAATAATAATAATAATAATAATAATAATAATAATAATAATAATAATAATAATAATTAGTATTATTATTGGGATAAATGCATCCTTTCATTAATGAGAAAAAGTTACATATAACTCCACTTTCCAAAAAAGACTAAATATCTAGGATATACTTGACTATCCAACTATAATAAAAAATTTGAAAATAACTACAATAATAACAATTGAAAAATCTTTGAGGATTTGAGATTTCAATGAGATCAATGCCTCTCACATTTGCATGACTTTCCTTACATTAACTAATTATTCACCATGTTCTTGGATTCTTGCTCTTGCAAGCTCGTTTTTCTTCTTTATTGGCTATCTTCTTGGAATTCATCCTTCGAACCCAAACATTGGACGATAAGGAACTTGATCCAATTTTTTTCATCAAAGATAGGTCTTCCACAAAATCTTCGCCTCTTGAACTAACATGTGCTTCACATATTTTGCATCTCATTCTTCTACCAGGGAATTTGGTTGTGGGTCATTTAGATCCATATCCTTTGCTAGGGCTCCTGCTTCAACTTCTTCCAAAATGGAGATATTTATTTCCTACTCTTCCAGAGAAGTTGGAATGGCCTCTATAGGGTTATGAATTTACCTTTTTCTGGTTACATGCTTGACTGAATGTTGAATTTCTTTATAGACTCCTTCAACAAGGAGAAAGAGTTGAACCTATTTTTAGATCTAGGGATTTGGTTATAATTCAAATTTCTTATTCTTTGTGAGAATTTTCTCAAATCAAATGCCTCTTTCTAAGAAGGACTCTCTTCAAACGATTTCTTAGTATTCATCAAATGGTATCTCAAAAAGATACACGTATTCATGACAATGCCAACATCTATAGGAGACTTATTTATAATCTAGAGACTTCCTCCAAACACTATCTTGACAATAAATATGTATCGAGGCTTGAAAAGGTAGGGAGATATTCATGTAAAATATATAGATGCATATGAAGTATATCTCCCTCCCTTAGTAACCTTCAATACTTTGACAAGGTTGTGGATGACATTGCCAATTCCTTAACGGATTCCTCCTCCGAATTTTCCATGGGGACAAGAAAGAGACAACTCAAACTGGGAAAGGAAATCCTCCTTCTCCGGATTATACTTCTCCTTTCACAAGTGCATAAAGAGACATGTATTATATGAAAAAATAGGTCTCTCCTTCAAAAACCCTTTTGTCCTACAAGTTTTGTTATAATACCATGAATCAATAGTGTGTCTTACTAATACCACAAGTCCCAAAATCCATAAATCATATTCATATGACACATGTTTATATAACATTTTTTTAATTAATCAACTTAATTAAAATGGAAGAAAAAAGAATAACTAGTAAAATAAATCTCAACCTTCTATTTGTGACTATTGTTAAGAATATTCTAGAATATTCTATGGAGATTAAAATTCTACCATCCACTTAATAACCAACATAGATGCATCTTGAGTACAAATCTAACATGAGGCGAGAGGGATCAAATTTCTTCACTTGCAAACTTCTTTAAAGTGAAAAATATAATGTGTAATTTTTTAATTATTTAAATTGTATTATTGAATGCTATATAGAGTATATATAGGTCTAAATAAATGTTCTAACCATAAAAAACTTATTTATGGCAAATTAAAATATTTACTTATTATTAATATATTTATAAGTATATATGAATATTAATTTGTATTAAAATATTTTATTGATAACGAAATTGAATATTCTTTTTATATGCAACATTAAAATATTTTATTTTATTTTATTTATTTTTATATATATAAAGTTGATATTGATATAAATTAATTAACATAAATTTTCAACTAACTTATATAAATATTAAGAGTTAAGCATCTTACTCACACATTTCTTTTTTGATTATTACTAACATTATTTTCATATTAAATTGCATCATATTTATTTTCTTTTATTATAACTGAACGTATTTTTAATTTAAAATTTTTAATTTATTTTTATTAATGGTAAGAATTCTAACTTTTCCTTATACTCTTTTATGTGCCTAATTATTCAGAATTGTCCTCTATATATTTATATATATACTTTTTAACCATACTGAAAAAAAATTGGTAAAAAATTAAATTATATATTTTAAGACTTGGAAGGGACAATTCTAGTAGATGGAAAATGCATACTAAAAATAATAGTATATGAACATATATATATATATATAATGTATATTCCATCCCGTTGCAATCAATATTGTATTTCATTCCATTGCAATCAATTCTTTTTCAATTTCAGAAATCTCCAAACTCTATTAAAAAAATCCGACATGCCTAAATATAGAGAAATTCTTCTTTACAAAAAATCACGCTCTAACAAAACGAAAAAGTTAATCTCTATTCACCACGCATCAATTTAATCTCTGTACCCATTAGCTGAACCATACACTTATTATCACTTCTTTTAATTGAATGAGCTTTATTTTTTAAATTATTGTTAACATAATGTTATCTCCTCCGGTATAAGTACCTCAATGCAGTAGAAACATTTTGAACTTCAAATTAATTAATCCTCCCTAAACATTAAAATTTACAAGTTTGAAGGGCCTACCAACCAAACATGTCAATTCGATCCTGAAAAATGCCTTCAATTCCGAGTCCATGAGTTAGAAAGATTTATCTTTATCCAGCGGCATCTCATCTGCTCTTCCCTGTACAAGTCAATCAATTGGCGATCTTTCCGATCCAAAGTATATCTCAAGCGACTCAAAACGACTTGCACAGCGTACCTTTCTGGAACATGGATTTGTTAGATTTAATTTTTGTTATTTTTCCTCTTTTTAATTTTATATTGAATCGCATATTTTCTCTCTTTCTCACAGAGAGGCAAGAGCAAGGTATTCAGAGACAACCGTTCTATGGGTTCCTCACTCCATTGTTTGAAGTTTCCAATAAATCCAGAAGGTATCACAGTCGTCATCTCGCTGTGCCGTTCATTTGATCTGTCCAGCTGTACTGGTTTAATCGGCGTGGGCTGGCTTTCCAGGACAATCAATATCCACAACATTGAATGATGCAAAACATGGTACAAAAGTCACTGAATTTAAATAATATATATAAAAGCAGTCAGATTTGAACCATTCCATCGAAACCCTTTATACCACCCGCAACAACATCAAATACTACCGCGTAGCAGGATGGATAAGAATCCGCCGCTCGCCACTATCTAATGGCCACATCACTTCCGCCGTAATATCTCGCCTTTCGTTTCATTTCTAGAAGTTTAATTCGCCCACATGTTTCTCCTCCACATCAATTCCACTGAATCAATTCGCCTTTTCTCTAAGTAATTGACGTGGCCGACTTTTATCGACCGCGATTTCGGTGAATGTCTGTCTATGCCATGCCTTCTCCATCTATAAAATCCATCTTCCTCCTCTTGCCTTTGCATCAACTAATCACAAGTACGAAAAACATCCGTTAAAGTTTAAACTGTCTGTCTCTCTCTTCATTTACAACCGTGGAATATGGAAGGCATCGTAAGATGGTGGTGTTGCATCGCAGTATTGTTGTTATTTGGTCTGCTGCACCTTAACGTAATGCCAGTCACGGCCGTGGATGGGAAATCGGATCCATTTATATACAATCTCTGCAACAACAATCAATACGCCAATGGCACTCATTACGAGAGCGACGTCAAGACGGTCTTGAAGCATCTGGTGAATGCCGCTGCGCCGAGAGGCGGATTCGCGACATACTCTCATGGCGAGGTCAACGGCCTTCTCCAATGCCGTGGCGACGTGTCTGAGCAGGACTGCCAAAACTGCTCCGCTGCTGCATCAGAGATGGCTTTTCAAGACTGTCCCAACGCAATTGGCGCTCGGATTCAGTTGGAATTTTGCTTCATTCGTTATGAGAAATACAGTTTTGCCACTCAACTCGATACCAGCGACGTCTATGGTCTTGAGAATGTTAACAGCAACGGTGATGTTAAAGGTTTCAATCACACTCTCGGTATTCTCATGAAGACTCTGGCAGACAAAGCTCCCTTGAACACGAAAAGATTCGCCACTGGATCGCGGGTGGTGAATTCTGCTGTGACCATTTACGGGTTGGAAATGTGCTTCAGAAGTGTTGCAGGGCCCGACTGTGGTGTTTGTTTGAGAGAAGCGATTAGAGATATGAATGAGTGTTGCTCCGGACAGGTTGGAGCTCAGGTTTATCTGGGTAGTTGCACTGTACGATTCGAGACATATCCCTTCTATAACCAGCGCGCCTTCCTGCCGTGAGATTGACGTAACTCACTGAGTCGGTGCCTGCTGTGAAATAAATAAAGGCCGCTTCCTCTATCTCCTTTTGCTTCTTATATTACCTGCACCATCTGCGCTATGACCACAAGGTCACCCGTTCATTCCCTGTCTGCTGTCAACTAAATAAAGGCTCCCGACTGTATCACCTGCCGACTGCTGTCAAATAAATAAAGGCTCCCTAATATATCGCCTACTGGGTATTATATTTGCTCCACTATGTACGCTCATATCGAATGGGAGTCGTGTCTAAATGCACATTGTCAATGTATTTTCATGTTTTTTTTGAAGTGCATGGGTTGTTGATGTTTGTATGATATGTCTAGGTAGTCACTGACATAAAGATTTTGCATTAAAAAAGATTGTATTTCAAGTTAGTTTATTATTTTGTTAAATCATACAACAGCATTTAAACGGATAAAAGAAGGACTATATAATATGAATTAAAATATTCTAAAATAATATTAATATTGAATATTGTTGAGTTGAAATGAATTATGATGTGATTTTTATCTAAATTGTTTTTCCAATATTAATATTATAAAGTAATATTTAATTACCATGAAAAATAAAATATAACAGTTTTAAAAGCTTTAAGATATAATAATGGTAAAATTAAATTTTATTTTTTATGTTTATTTTTGTTTATTAAGAGTATTTTTATTATAAGTAAATATTGAACTAATTCGTCAAAATTTCCTAATTGTTTTTTTCTTTCAAATAGGAATACATGATTTCTTTAAGGAAAATATATCTTACCAACAAAAATAGGAACTTTGTAGGCGTATAAGTTGAGAACAACTCCACCAAAATATAAAATTTACAATACATAAATCTATTAGGGAATTATTTTTTAATAGAGCTCATCAACCATTAGGGAATTATATCATAATAGAGACCATATATATCTAAAAACCAAATTTGAAAATAAAAATATTAAATTCTCTAACTAATGACAAATTATAAATCTAAAATAAAATATCTAATTCCTAAACAGATTAGGAATTTTAAATCAATAATTTTTTCATCAGATTACATTACTTTTTTTGGCTCATGACATTGTAAATATATTTTACTATGGTTTAAAAAGCTAATAACACATATCTAATGTAGTGCATATGCTTCCATGAAAAGAATTGGTACTCCTATGATGAGTGAATCTCATGGGACAGTCAATAGTCCTCTCCTTTTGTTATCATGATTTATATATGAAGAACCTAATTACAATTTATATGGAGGAAATGTCTCCAACCAATACAATATCTAAAACTGCCAAACATTGGCCCTAACAATTATAAACTTTGTCCATGTTGTTCCTCTCTTCTTCTCTTGCTTGATCATAACCGGTCCACAGGAGCCTGGGTTGTTCTATCATGAACCGAGCTAACCAAAGTCATTGATTTGTGTATCGAAAAGAGTTTGCAATATAGAGGATGCCAATTGTTTCTTCAAAAGCTATTTGGAAGGTAAAGAATGTTGATTGATTCTTCAAACATATATTTTATAAAATTTATATTTAAAAAGTTCAAAAAACACATAACATAAAAACATGATCAACTTCTCTAAACCATGGCTAGTGCTAGTGCTTAAATTTTGAGAGTTAAATCCCTAGTGCACAGATGTTAATGCTAGGTATCCATCTTTAAAAGTGCATCTCCTTTTTTCCAACAAAAAAACTAATTTATTTCAGTAATAAAGGAGTTCCTTTTTATCTTGATTACCTAGATTCATTCACAAAAATTATACAAAACAGATCAAATAAATACCAAAGCCAAAACAATGTCAGGAAAACACCCATCTAAATTCCATTCTAGACCAAAATAAAGTAGACAAAAAAGTTAAACGCCAACATTGTTTGAAGGAACAACTTCTTCAAATCACCAAATCACTTTTAGAAAATATCATCTCAAAGCACGACCTAGAGAGGGGAAATATAGATAATTAAAAATTCCTCCAAAAAAGGAAACAAAAGGATAATCATCAAATACAAATAAAAAAAGAAAAAATTAAAAAAATGAAAGGAAATCATTCTATGCTAGGAATCAAAGACAACTTGGTTGACAAGGTAGCCAAAATGCATCAAAAGAGCCACTTCCACATTAGAGCCAACCAATCCACGTAGAGATCGAGCTGATTATTAATGTACATATAGGAATAAGCCTCTTTAGATGAGTGTTTCTTGTAGATGCAGACCTCCCCACACTAACTTATCATCCTTGTGAGAAAGAGAGGTCCCTACATTACACATAGTATCTCGGTAATTTTCCCACTCAATCTAATACTCCTCTTGTATATCGATTTCCCAAGAGTGGGGCCATTTGGTAGGAGAAAATAAAGAGAGACAACAAGAACTAAGGTTGTCTAAGCGTAGAAGTCAGTTTTAATAAGGTTTTGTTGGGATTTGAAGTGTATTGGTTGTTGAATGCAATAGTTACTTTGAGTCAGTAAGTTTGAGTTGCATGTGGTAGTAGTAGGAGTAGGCTCTACAGCTATGTGCGCAGAGGCCTGGTAGAGTCCACAGCTATCTGCACGGACCCTTGCAGTTCTATGCGTAGGGTAGGATGTGGATTTTAATTGGAAAAAGCATTAATAAAGATAAGTTGGTTTTGGAATATCGCATATCTGTTGCTCTGTTTCTGTTTATGCATCTGTTTACAGTTTATGATTGCGCACATGTCAATTTATGTTGAATGGTAAAGGAATGCATTGGGCCCACTTAATTTAATTCAAGATCTAAAATACTAATAAACATAGTAAAGGGTAAGGAACAATCACACTCATCATCCAAGTCATGTGAAGGTAGTTGCAATGAACAGGCAGCTACGCGAAATTAGCTCAGCGCGTAAGACTAATTCACAAACTTTCTAGACTTCATCAAGACATCGCTAGGGTGGCGAAATTTGGTTCCAGCACCCTCCCATACTACCTAGGGTGAGACCTCATTCTGTGCTCCACGGACTCATGCCGAAAGGGCTGGTACCTTTGGGATTTGTTTGGCTAAAACATTTTTGAACTCGGGTCAGGCTCGAACAAGCCAACAAATGGTTTCGTTACTGGGACCGAGATCTACCTAAGGGATGTCTGATGTCGAAACACTAGAACCCTACGAAGAAGGAAATTGAAGATTGGTTGGATGAGAAGCTTCACGAGTTCGTGATACAGGAAAACAAAACCCCGCAGATATTTGAGAAGAGCTGGCTAGATCGCTACGTATATACAAAAATCGACGAGATCTTCTTTGTGTCCTTCTCTTCAGAGTTGTATGATTGGATCGCGAGGTTAGCCAATAGCCAGGGAAGGTATAAGCTCAAGAAACCAATAGTGTGGACTCCGAAGTTGGTGCGCAGGCTAGAGGCATTAGAAGATAAGATCGCACAGATCGTAGACCATTGGCTCGATTGGATAATAGGAGGGTTTCTCACTGAATTTGTGATAGACACGACTGTCAGCTACAACAAAGCAAAAAGACGTTTTCTCAAGGGACCGTGAGTTAAGTACATCAAATATTTGAATACTTGGATTAAGATGTTGATATGTGAAAAATGATGCGAATACATTAATGAGTGGAATGACATGGGGCGGAAAGGTCTACAAAGGTATCGAAGGGTTAGCAAACAGTCCTTTAATTTCACCTCCATGAGCGAGCGAGGAAGAGCGCACTTAGGTTTCTCAGAGGAGTGCAGTCAGTTTGATATGGTAGTGCATTCCGCAGTTACCATCCCCACTTATGCCATGACTCACGTAATCTCCTTCACCTCCATCTTTGCCCACACTACCTCCACCAAACTAGCAGGTTAGCATGGTGAGTGCAATCAAGCTGCCTGTATTCAAAGGAGTAGGGAACAAAGATCCAGATCAGTTTCGGTTTGTAGTAAGAGCAGTGTTGGAAGCACATGGGGTTACGGATGACAACATTAAGAAGGCCACATTGGTAAGTGAGCTATATGATCGCATGTTGACTTGGTATATCAAGCACTCGAATGATCACCCAAATGCAGGAATAGTGGAGATCCAGATCGCATTGAATAGAGAATTTAGCTGGCTGAAATTTGAAATGCAGTTGATCATCAGATTTAAGGAGATCGTAATTCTTCTAGGCGAAACCCCCTGGGATCTCGATCAGAGGTTGAAAAGTACGATCCACAAGGCTAATATGACACTCACAGATGCATGGCACCACACGTGGTTTGTGGTATCTTTGACACCACACCTTAGGACAATCTTGTCATAGCAGAAGCTCTCAACCCAGGAAGAAGGCTTGGAAATGGCAATGAGGTTGCATGAAATACCGATATAGGATCCAGGGTTAGGAGTCCAACAAATCCATGCATAACTACAAAACCTATGCTTGGAGATGTAGAGTTTGAAACAGGATAGGGCACCCTGGCTAGAAGCGCGCGAAGAAGTGTGGTGCATAAATTGTAAAGGCCAAGACCATGATAAGGATCATTGTCTAGTATTCGCAAACTATATGGCGGCAGGGGGACCCATGCCATTGAGACCAGAGGCTCATGTAGGGCAAAGTGCTGCACCCACACTCTAGTGCACGATCTGACAGGTGGGGGGAAAGCACACTGCAAATAACTGTCATCTGTTGCAGAAGTATACACAGACTCCGCAGCATCTATTTTGTAATTTCTGTAGATCGGTGGGCCATGATGGGTGAAACTATTAGAGTTACAAGTTGTTGATGGATCAAACACATGCCTACAGGATGTAGATCGAGGCACAAGGTTAGGATCCAGACGTAGCAATAGCGCATGGTGGATTCCAAGGGCACGGACAAGGATGAGGAGGAATGGGACTTGGACGAGGGCACAGACAGTTAATCTACTATAATTCTTGAGGACGTAGGCACTACGCACGTGACTGTATGAACCCGACCAAAACATGGTGTCCGTACTATTATCGGTTTGATCATGAAATGGTAGATTGTTTGATGCTGATCACACAAATGCATGAGAAAGGGGTGCTACAACCTACTCTAACTCAAAATATCCATATGGTTAGGTCCACACGAAGAAGACCCCAATGTGAAAATGATGCTCAAAAGTGGCGTGACCATATGGGAAGATAAGGGGAGAAAGCCTAAGGAAGCTACATGGGTTCACAAGGCTCCTACAAAGGAACCTAAGTTTGATTTGGAACATGCAAAGGAGATGTTTATGGGAGCTAAGAAGAGCTTCATCGAGGCCTCTACTTCAGGTAGTAAGGATCAAATAGAGTCAGAATCGATCCTTTTATGCTTACCACCGTTTTAGAGACATGCATGAAACTATTTCGTGACAATAAGGTAGTTAAAGGACTACAAGAGCTGATCTCTAGGTGCACAGAGTCAGGTGAACCATGCATAGTCTGGAAACTAGGAAGGCATCCATTGTGCAGCAGGAGGGAAATGATATTGATGGTGCAGATTGGCGAGTATGAAGTGGATCAGGTACTCTTAGACTTGAGTTCAAACACAAATGTGTTATGAATGCATACATGGAAATGCATGGGCAGGCTCATGTTACAGTGGTCTCCTATTCAATTACAGATAGTGAACTAGCAAAAGGTCCTGCCCATGGGAAGATTGCAAGGGGTAACAATGGATATTGAAGGTGCGAGCATGCAGTCAGACTTTGAAGTAATAGAGATTGTGGATGACAGTAACCCTTATCGAGCATTGTTACGGATAGGTTGGGCCAAGGATATGAATGGAGTCATTAACTTGAAGAAGTGGAAAATGATTTTTGAGAGAAAGTTCCTACGCATAGTAGTTCTGCTGGATCCAGCTAAAGGAGAGTGCTACACCAAACCTTTGCGTGAGGATGAGAGTGACAATGAGCTAGATTGTGTCTATCAGATAACGGCACAAGACCAGGATTGGTTGAACCCGACTAAAGATGGAAGAATCTCATGGGAGAGCGACAGTTCCTGTAATTTGGATTTGGGCGGAGAAATAGAATGCTGGCAGAGCCATATGCACGAAGTAATGACGCTAAATTGCAACATGATGATTATATCACTGTGGTGCGTGAGGATTGAAGCGAGGGAATTGCCAACATATGATGGGGAGACATGCACAGATGAACTCTTCGAAAAATTCAAAAGGTTAGTACCAAAACAGCAGCAGTACGGTGCAATGGAATGCGTGTTGCACGCAAAACACGCACAATGGTGGTAGACACACTAGAAGAATATTAGGAGCTGGCATGAATGCAAAAAATGAATGCACTTATGGTTTAGTAGTCCCCAGCATTGAATGAAAGCCGGGTAGCCAAGGAAAAATAGTTTGTGTGCCCACCTGTGTCGACGGGTGCAGATGAGTGTTAGGCAACCACATCACAGGCTAAGGATAAAAAATTAGAACCTCACCCTGCAGCAGGAAAAGCAATGCACACCACAAATACCCACGTGACGAAGAATTTAGAAAGCTACACGGAATCATGAATAGAGTTTACCAGGTGAGATGAACGGATTGGGACCTATGCGTCCCGACAGTTCGATGGGCCTATAGGACCATAAACAAAAACTGGAGCACAAAAATGACCTCAATAGTGCCAAGAAGAGAGGAAACCAAGAGGACAGAGAAGAATATCCAGACCACGTTAGGGATAGGACACGAGGGCCTGGGTAAAGGAATTAGGCAGTTGCAAGAAGACCTTCTGCGAGGGAGCGTGAAACTTCATGAACTCGATGACGAGTGGAAATGGTTAAGGAAGTGAAGTGTGACATTAGACGAAGAAATCAATGAACTGAAAGCTAAAGTCGTGCAAGCAGGCTGCAAGAAACTAAGTGTGCTGGGATCAAGTCCAGCCAGCCCTACTACTAATATAGAAAGAGTTGTGACCCTGCTATCCTGGCTGCAACTGCACCTTACTGAACAAGGCAGTGTACAACACAAAGAAGAACATGACACACTATTGGACGCAAGGGTATTTGAGGGGTGCCCGCAACTTGGGCTAGGAGGAAACTCAAAGTCTCGCACCAGTGGCATGACCACCTGACCAACTATAGGACGCACAGTCTCAATGCTCCAAGAAGTTGAAAGAAGGTGCAGGACTATAAACAAGTCTGTAGGAGAGCTGCGTTGAAAGGAGGTTCCATGCAGGGCCAGTCTATCACAGGGATCGCGGTTGCGCATAACGGGTTGTGCTGCTGCATGAGTAGGCTGGGAGGTGACTGTTGAAGTCACTGTTCATGACAAGAGGTCTAATTTAAAGCAGGCAAGAGTGAGAAACAGGCTAGTAAGACACGAATTAAGAGCTAGATTCATGATGATCTCCCACTAAGAAGGTACTATTGACTCAAAAATGGAGGGAATGGCCAAGTTCAAATTCAAAAGTTACTATAAAATTCTGTGGGTAGCTGCGAAGCAACACTTAGTTGTTTTATATTTGAGCCAATACAAAGCAGCGAGCACCAAGCTACCTTTCCACCCATGAGTACACGACCAAGTGAATCTAGTATAGACACAATGTCAGGAACCAGAGTGCGATTCAGGGAAGTTACCCCAGAGCCCCAGGTGACCCAGCAGGAGCCTAGATAGGTAGCAGGCACACCAAAGGTACCGAAGTCCCCATTCACACCACGACCATAGAAAAGAAACAACTAATGGGGCCAACCTGGGTATCACCATGAAACCCGAGAGTTAGTAAATTTTCAATGATATAGAAGGGAAAATCTATCACCATCGAAATAGAGCAAGAGGAAGATTTGCAAGCCTTGATAGCCCGAATTGAGGCACAAGATGATGAGGCAGAGAATGTCTCCAAGTACCTTCAGTGATAGATTTAGACCCCTACATTCCCCCATGGAAAGGGGCAGCCAAGATATTGAAGGATGTGGAGGCCACGAAGATCACACTCTAGACTCTACTTCTTCCAGATGACATAAGGTTTGACGGTCCACTGCGGGGATGGGTATCGAATATGAAATTTGGATTGGAACCTTGCAGATAGTGAGAGGTTCTGACCATTAGCCGCGGAAAAATTACTGCAGCAGAAATGGTTGCATGGTGTGGCGAAGGCTGGGTTGCTCCATCTGTGGTGGATACCCCACTACCATCACGTTCCCATCACATTTTTTTTCATCTGGAAACTACTATGTCTAGTACATGATGGGCATCTTTAGCTGGTGGAGTTGGTTCTCGTCACGGCTGACCTAATTCACCGAATTTCATGATTTCCCATTAAAGGAAGCAGTCCCGTAGACATCGCAGGAAAAAGCAATGACTTGGGCCTTGCAGAAGCTATGAAGGCTAAATATAAGCTAGATAAAAGGAAGCGAGGGTATGTACTAGCAAGCATCAAGGACCAAGGGATGCATGTTGCCACCCAGCTGTTGGTTGGCAAGCTCATGTGGAAATGCCGCGAAGGTAGTCACTCAGATAAAGCTATTGCAATTAAAAAGATTGTATTTCAAGTTAGTTTATTATTTTGACAAATCATACAATACCATTTAAATAGGTAAACGAATGACTATATATTATGAACTAAAATATTCTACATTAATATTAATATTGTTCAGTTGAAATGAATTATGATGTGATTTTCATCGAATTTTTTTCTCAATATTAATATTATAAAGTAATATTTAATTACCATGAAAAATAAATATAAAAGTTTTAAGATATAATAATGGCAAAAATTAAATTTTATTTTTATGTTTATTTTTGTTTATTAAGAGTATTTTTATTATAAGTAAATATAGAACTAATTGGTCAAAATTTCCTAATTGTTTGCTTCTTTCAAATAAGAATACATGCTTTAAGGAGAATATATCTCACCAACAAAAATAGGAACTTTGTAAGCGCATAAGTTGAGAACAACTCCACCAAAATATAAAATTTACAATACATAAATCTATCAGGGAATTATTTTTTAATAGAGCTCATCAGCCATTAGGGAATTATAGAAGTATTGGTTTGAACATTAATCTTTAATTCACCTACTTTCAATATAGACCTTTCATTAACATATTTATCTTCTCTTTTTGTGTTCTTGGACATGTAAATATTTTTTATGGGATATCTTTAACAAATTTTGATAATTCTTTTCAAGACGATTTCCATCAATTTCTCTTTTGGGAGAAAGCCTTTGACCAAATGGTGTAGAATTAGAAGAGAATCTCCCATAAATGTAAGTGTTTACATTTGATGTTCTTTCGCTAACAAAAATCCATAATAGAGACCATATATATCTAAAAACCAAATTTGAAAATAAACATATTAAATTCTGTAACTAATGACAAATTATAAATCAAAATAAAATATCCAATTCCTAAACAAATTAGGAATTTTAAATCAATAATTTTTTCATCAGATTACATTAATTTTTTGGCTCATGACATTGCAAATATATTTTACTATGGTTTTAAAAGCTAATAACACATATCTAATGTAGTGCATATGCTTCCATGAAAATAATTGGTACTCCTATGATGCGTGAATCTCATGGGACAGTCAATAGTCCTCTCCTTTTGTTATCATGATTTATATATGAAGAACCTAATTACAATTTATATGGAGGAAATGTCTCCAACCAATACAGTTTCTGAAACTCCCAAACATTGCTCCTAACAATTATAAACTTTGTCCATGTTGTTCCTCTCTTCTTCTCCTGCTTGATCATAACCAGTCCACAGGAGCCTGGGTTGTTCTAACATGAACAAAGCTAACCAAAGTCATTGATTTGTGTATCCAAAAGAGTTTGCAATACAGAGGATGTCGATTGTTTCTTCGAAAGCTATTTGGAAGGTAAAGAATGTTGATTGATTCTTCAAAAATATATTTTATAAAATTTATATTTAAAAAGTTTAAAAAACACATAACATAAAAACATGATTAACTTCTCTGAACCATGGCTAGTGGTAGTGTTTAAATTTTGAGAGTCAAATCCCTAGTGTACAGATGTTAATGCAAGGTATCCGTCTTTAAAAGTGCATCTCCTTTTTTCCAATAGAAAAAACTAATATATTTCAGTAATAAAGGAGTTTCTTTTTTATCTTGATTACCTAGATTCATTCACAAAAATTATACAAAATGGGTCAAATAAATACCAAAGCCAAAACAATGCCATGAAAACACCCACATACATTCCATTCTAGACCAAAATAAAGTAGACAAAAAAGTTAAAAGCCAACATTGTTTGAAGGAAAAACTTCCTCAAATCACCAAATCGCCTTGAGAAAATATCACCTCAAAGCATGACCTAGTGAGGGGAAATATAGATAATTAAAAACTCCTCCAAAAAAAGAAACAAAAGGATAATCAACAAATACAAATAAAGAAAGAAAAAAAGAAAAAAATGAAAGGAAATCATTCTATTCTAGGAATCAAAGACAACGTCATTGACAAGGTAGCCAAAATGCATCAAAAGAGCCACTTCCACATTAGAGCCAACCAATCCACGTAGAGATCAAGCTGATTATTAATATACATATAGGAATACGCCTCTTTAGATGAGTGTTTCCTATAGATGTAGACCTCCCCACACTAAATTATCATCCTTGTGAGAAAGAGAGATCCCTACATTACACATAGTATCTCAGTAATTCTCCCACTCAATCTAATACTCCTTTCGTATATCGATTTCCCAAGAGTGTGGCCATTTGGTAACAGAAAATAAAGAGAGACGACAAAAACTAAGGTTGGCCAAGGTGAAAATAGAATATCTATTCATAAATTGTATAGCACTTGTCAAGAGGTTATGAACCCCTTTAATACCTTCTATTACATCTAATCTAATTAAAATCCTTATCACCACTTCCCACCTACCAACACAAATTACCATAGAGCCATGGTGTACCAAGCATCAAGCTACACCATATGTATGATGCTTTCGTTTTTGAAGTAGCCCCAGATGCTACCCAATCCTCCACACTTAAGTGATGAAGGTACTTTTCTCGAATAATTTATTGCCAAATGTTTTGTTCATTGAAAACCCTCCACAGGTTCTTGGAAAGAAGGGAAAGTTTAAAATATATAGTATCCCTTATACCCCAGCCACCCATCATAATTTCTATTGTAATATAATTGATACTAATTAAATGGAATTTCATGTTATTACCAACACTTTCCCGAAGAAATTTTGTTATGCTTCTGTCGACCCTGTGGATGACCACCAATGGTAGATGAAATAGATGCGTCAAGTACATTGACATTTCTTATAGAACGGCCTCGATCATCTTCACTCATTCCCCAAGGGTGAGCCACCTATGATCCCATAAGCCTAGCTGTTTTGGAATTTTTTTTATTAGTGAGTTCGATTCCTTAGTTTCATATCTTTTTGGCTTCAAATGGTAGCCAAAATATTTAAATCCTCCTGAGAGAGATCTAATTTTTATCCCAAAAGGAATGCCTTTGATTCCTCCCTCTCCGAAATGATTTCCAATTTTTCTTTATTAATGGTCAGTGTTCGGTAGTGGATCCCCGGTGTAATGTTTTTGCGGCTTAATGCCCACAATTTTGGGTAATGGTATTGTAAAGGCTCCATGAAGTGCACAGAGTGTGAGTTTTAATGAGTCACGTCAAAGGGTTGTCTATCAAAAAATAATATAGTAGAAAGTGAGTCAGACTACCCATGGTCCACGGACCATGGAAATGTATAAATAGAGCAAGGCTCTAAGTGTAGAAGTCAATGTTAATAAGCTTTTATTGGGATTTGAAGTGTATGGGTTGTTGAATGAAATAGTTACTCTCAGTCAGTAAGTCCGAGTTGCAGGTGGTAGTAGTAGGGGTAGACTCTACAGCGATGTGCACAGAGGCCTGGTAGAGTCCGCAGCTATGTGCGCGGACCCTTGCAGTTGTGCGCAGGGTAGGATGTGGATTGTAATTGGAAAAAACATTAATAAATATAAGTTGGTTTTGGAATATCGCATATCTATTGCTCTATTTCTATTTATGCATATGTTTATAGTTTATGATTATGCGTATGTCTATTTATGTTGAATGGTAAAGGAACGCATTGGACCCACTTAATTTAATTCAAGATCTAAAATACTAATAAACATAGTAAAGGGTGAGGAATAGTCACACTCGTCATCCAAGTCACATGAAGGTAGTTGTAGTGAATAGGCAGCTACTCGGAAACAGCTCAGTGCGTAGGACTGATTCACAAACTTTCTAGATTTCATCAAGACATCCTTAGGGTGACGAAATCTGGTTCTAGCACCCTCCCATACTACCTAGGATGAGACCTCATTCCACGGTCTGCGGACTATTGCCGAAAGGGCTAGTAGTTTCTGGATTTGTTTGGCTAAAACACTTTTGAACCTGGGTCAAGCCCCAACAAGCCAACAAATGGTTCCATTACCAGGACCAAGATCTTCCAAAGGGATGTCTTATGTTGAAACACTAGAACCCTACGAAGAAGGAAATTGAAGATTGGTTGGATCAGAAGCTTCACGAGTTCGTGATACAGGAAAACAAAAGCCCAAAAATATTGGAGAAGAGGTGGCTAGATCACTACGTATATATGAAAATCCACGAGATCTTCTTTGTGTCCTTCTCTTCAGATTTGTATGATTGGATCGTGAGGTTAGCCGACAACCAAGGAAGGTATAAGCTCAATAAACCAATAGTGTGGACTCCGGAGTTGGTGCGCAGGCTAGAGGCATCAGAAGATAAGATTGCACGGAACTGTAGACCATTGGCTCGATTGGATAATAGGAGGTTTTATCACTAAATTTGCGATAGACACGACTGTAACCTACAACGAAGGAAAAAGATGTTTTCTCAAGGGACCGCGAGGTAAATACATCAAATATTTGAATACCTAGATTGAGATCCTGTTATTTGAAAAATGGGTGATGTGAATACATTAATGAGTGGAACAACATGGAGTAGAAAGGTCTACAAAGGTATCAAAGGGTTAGCAAATAGTCCTTTAATTTCACCTTCATGAGCAAGCAACGAAGAGCGAGCTTGGGTTTCTCATAGGAGTGCGGTCAGTTTGATAAGGTAGTGCATTCCACAGTTACCATCCCCACTTATGCCACAACTCATGTAACCTCCTTCACCTCCATCTTCGCCCACACCACCTCCACCAAACTGGCAGTTTAGCATGGCAATAGCAATCAAGTTGCCTGTATTCAAAGGAGTAGGGAGCAAAGATCCAGATCAATTTTGGTTCGTAGTAAGAGCAGTGTTGGAAGCACACAAGGTTACGAATGACAACATTAAGAAGGCCACATTGGTAAGCGAGCTATAGGATCGCGCGCTAACTTGGTATATCAAGCACTCGAATGATCACCCAAATGCAGGAATAGTGGAGATCTAGATCGCATTAAATAGAGAATTTAGATGAATGAAATCTGAAATGCAGTGGATCATCAAATTTAAGGAGATTGCAATGCTTCCAGGTCAAACCCCCTGGGATCTAGATCAGAGGCTAAAACGTATGATGCACGAGGCTAATATGACACTGACAGATGCGTGGCACCATGTGTAGTTTGTGGTGTCTTTGACACCACACCTTAGCATGACATTGTCATAGCAGAAGCTCTCAACCCAGGCAGAAGCCTTGGAAACGGCGATGAGGTTGCATGAAATACTGATATATGATCTAGGGTTGGTAATCCAACAAATCCATGCACAGCTACAAAACCTATGCTTCGAGATGCAAATTTTGAAACAGGATAGGGCACCCCGGCTGGAGGCGTGGGAAGAAGTGTGGTGCATAAAATGTAAAGGCTAGGGCCACGATAAGGATCATTGTCGAGTATTCGCAAACTATTTGGCAGGAGGGGGGACCCATTACATTGAGACCAGAGGCTCAGGTAGGCCCAAATGCTGCACCCATGCTCTATTGCACGATATGTCAGGTGGGGGGAAAGCACACTACAAACAACTGTCATCTATTGCAGAAGTATACACAGACTCCGCAAAATCTATTTTGTAATTTCTGTATCAGTAGGCCACGATGAGTGAAGCTGTCAGAGTTACAAGTTGTTGATGGATCGAACACCTACCTACAAGATGCAAATCGAGGCACAAGGTCAGGATCCGGTAGCAGCAATAGCGTGTGGTGGATTCCAAGGACAAAGATGAGAACGAGGAGGAACAGGACCTAGATGAGGGTGTGGATAGTTAATCTACTATAATTGCTGAAGACCTAGGCACTACGCGTGTGACTGTATGAACCCAACCAGAACATGGTGTCCGTACTGTTATCAATTTGATCATGAAATGGTAGATTGTTTGACGTCGATTGCACAAATGCACAAGAAAGGGGTGCTACAACCTACTCTGACTCAAAGTATCCAAATGATGAGGTCTGAACCATGCGTAGAAGACCCCAATGCGAACACGATGCTCAGAAGTGGCACGACCATAGGGGAAGAGAAAGGGAGAAAGTCTAAGGAAGATACATGGGTTCACAAGGCTCCTACAAGGGAACTTGAGTTTGATTTGGAACATGCAAAGGAGACGTTTATGGGAGCTAAGAAGATCTTCGTCGAGGCCTCTACTTCAGGAAGTAAGGATCAAATAGAGCCGGAATGTATCCTTCTATGCTTACTACCTTTTTAGAGACATGCATGAAACTGTTTCATGACAATAAGGTAGTTTAAGGACTACAAGAGTTGATCGCTAGGTGCACGGAGTCGGGCGAACTACATGTAGTCTGGAAACTGGGAAGGCATGCACCATGCACCGGGAGGGAAATGAGATTGATGGTGTAGATTGGCGAGTATGAAATCGATCAGGTAATCTTAGACTTGGGTTCGGACGTGAATGTGTTACGAAAATAGACATGGGAATGCATGGGCAGGCCTGCATTACAGTGGTCTCGTATTCAATTATGGATAGTGAACCAACAAAAGGTATTTCCCATGGGAATATTGCAAGGGGTAATAGTGGATATTGAAGGTGTGAGCACGCAGTCGAACTTTGAGGTAATAGAGATTGTGGATGACAGTAACCCTTACCCCACGTTGTTAGGGATAGGCGAGGCCAAGGATATGAATGGAGTCATCAACTTGAAGAAGCGGAAAATGATTTTTGAGAAATAGTCCCTACGTGTAGTAGTTCTGCTGGATCCAGCTGAAGGAGAGTGCTATGGTGAACCTGTGCATGAGGATGACAGCGACGATGAGCTAGATTGCATGTATAAGATAATGGCACAAGACCAAGATTGGGTGAACCCGGTTGAAGATGGAAGAATCTCATGGGAGAGCGACAGTTCCTGTAATTTGGATTTGGGCGAAGAAATATAATGCTGGCAGAGCCAGTTGCACGAAGTAACAACCCTAAATTGCAACATGATGATTAGATCACTGCGGTGTGTGAGGACCGAAGCAAGGGAACTGCCAACATATGATGGGGAGGCATGGGCAGATGAATTCTTAGACAAATTCGAAAGGTTAGTACCAAAACATCAGCGGTACGGTGCGATGGAATGCGTGTTGCATACGACACCCACACAATGGTGGTAGACACACTAGAAGAATATTGGGAGCTAGTGTGAGTGCAAAAAATGGATGCACTTATGGTTTAGCAGTCCTCAGTATCGAATGCAAGCCGAGAAACTAGGGCGAAGCAGTTTGCGTGTCCACCTGTGTCGATAGGTGCAGGCGACTGCTGGGCAAGCACATCACAGGCTAAGGATAAAAAATTAGAACCTCGCGTAGCATCAAGAAAAGCGACACACACCACAAATACCCTGTGATGGAGAATTTTAAAAGCTACGCAGAATCATGAATAGAGTTTATCAGGTGAAACGAATGGATTGGGACCTATGCGTACCAGTAGTTCGATGGCCCTATACGACCATAAGCAAAAACTGGAGCATAGAAATGACTTCAATAGTGTCAAGAAGAGAGGAAACCAAGAGGACAGAGAAGAATCCCCAGACCATGTTAGGGACAGGACGTGAGGACCTGGGTAAAGGAATTAGGTAGTTGCAAGAAGACCTTCAGCGAGGGAGCATGAAACTTCATGAACTCGGTGACGAGTGCGAATCGCTGACTCAGGAAGAGAAGTGGGACATTAGATGAAGAAATCAGTGAACTGAAAACTGAAGTCGCGCAAGCGAGCCACAAGAAACTAAGTGTTCTAGGATTAAGTCCACCCAACCTTACTACTGTTGTAGAAAGAGTTGTTACCCTACTATCATGGCTACAACTGCACCTTACTGAACAAGGTAGCATACCACACAAAGAACAACACAACGCATTACCGGACACAAGGGTATTTGAAGGGTGCCCGCAACCTAGGCTAGGAGGAAACTCAAAGCCTCACACCAGGGGTGTGACCACCTGACCATCTGTAGGACGCACAATTTCAGTGCTCTAAGAAGTTGAAAGAAGGCACGAGACTATAAACAAGTCTGCAGGAGACCTACGCGAAAAGGAGGTTCCACGTAGGGCCAGTCTGTCACAAGGATCGCAGTCGTGCATAAGGGGTTGCACTGCTGCATGAGTAGGCTGGGAGGTGACCGTTGATGTCACTGTTCATGACAAGAGGTCTAATTTAAGGCAGGCAGGAGCAAGCAACAAGCTAGTAAGACACAAATTAAGAGCTAGATTCAGGATGATCTGCTGCCAAGAAGGTATTGTTGACTCAGACATGGAGGGAGTGGTCGAGTTCAAATTCAAAAGTTAGTATAAAATTTTGTGGGGTAGCTACGAAGCGACACCCGGTTGTTTGAGATTTGAGCCAGTATAGAGCAGCGAGCACCAAACTACCTTGCCACCCATGAGTATGTGACCAACTGAATCAAGTATAGACACAATGTTGAGAACCAAAGTGCAATTCATGGATGTTACCCCAGAGCCCCGAGTGACCTAGGAGGAGCATGGAGAGGTAGCAGGTGCACCAGAGGTACCGAAGTACCCATGCATGCCACGACCATAGAAAAATAAACAACTAATGGGGCCAGTCTAAATCACCATGAAACCCAAGAGTTAGTAAATTGTTAATGACAGAGAAGGGAAAATATATCACCATTGAAATAGAGCAGGAGGAAGATTTGCAAGGCCTGATAGCCTGAATTGAGTCATAGGACGATGAGGCAGAGAATGTCTCCAAGTACCTTCAGCGATAGAGTTACCCCCCTACATTCCCCCATGGAAAGCGGCAGCCAAGATACTGAAGGATGTGGAGGCCACGAAGAGTGCACTCCAGACCTTGCTTCTTCCGGATGACATAAGGTTTGACGGTTTGCCGCTGGGATGGGTACTGAATATAAAATTTGGACTAGAACCTTGCGGATAGTGAGAAGTTCCCACCGTTAGCCACATAAAAATTACTGCAACAGAAATGGTTGCATGGTGTTGAGAAGGTTGGGTTACTCCATCTGCAGTGGATACCCCAATACCATTGCACTCCCATCACAATGTTTGTCATCCGGCAACTACTATTCTAGTACATCATGGGTATCTTTAGCTCGTGGAGTCGGTTCCCATCACAACTGACCTAATTTACTGAATTTCACGATTGCCCATTAAAGGAAGCAATCCCGTAGACATCGCAGGAAAAATCAGTGACTTGGGCCTTACAGAAGCTATGAAGGCCAAATTTAAGATAGATAAAAGGAAGCGGGGGTATGTAATAGCAAGCATCAAGGGCCAAGGGTTGTGCATTTCCACCTAGCTGTTGGCCGG
>APFE030817953.1:4933-18873 GCA_000404065.3 Pinus taeda | reverse complement strand
GCTCATTTGGTTTTGAGTCTAACATAGTAGATGAATGCATATACCTTAAGTTCTGTGGGAGTAAATTTATTTTCTTGGTTTTATATGTAGATGACATATTGCTTGCTAGTAACTATAAGGATATGTTGCATCAAACTAAGAATTTTTTTATTTAAGAACTTTGAAATGAAAGATCTTGGTGATGCATCATTTGTTCTAGGGATTGAAATACTTAGAGATAGATCTCAAGGTATTCTGAGGTTATCCCAGAGGAAATATATCGATAAGATTCTAACAAAATTTGGCATGCAAAACAGCAAACCAGGAGATACCCCTATATCAAAAGGAGATAAGTTTAGTCTGAAACAATGTCCCCAAACTGACTTAGATAAAAACCTCATGAAAGATATTCCCTATGCCTCAGCCGTGGGTAGCATCATGTATGCACAAGTATGCACGCGTCTAGATATTGCGTTCATTACCGGAATGCTAGGGAGATATTTGAGTAACCCAGGTATGGAACACTGGAAGGCAGCCAAGCGAGTGTTGAGATACCTAAAGAGAACAAGGGACTATATGCTCACGTATCGGAGGTCGGAACAGCTCGAGGTCATTGGATATACCGATTTTGATTTTGCAGGATGTGTCGACAGCATGAAGTCAACATCAGGATACATCTTTATGATGGCAGGTGGTGATGTGTCATGGAGGAGCGCTAAACAGTCATTGGTAGCCTCCTCCACTATGGCAGCTGAATTTGTTGCATGCTTTGAAGCATCTAATCATGGCGTATGGCTGAAGAACTTCGTCACAAGTCTGAAAATTGTGGATTCTATTCAGAAACCACTCAAATTATTATGTGACAACAATTCAGCAGTGTTATACGCAACCAACAACCGAAGTTCGTCAAAGTCGAAGTACATTGACATTAAGTTTTTGGTTGTAAAAGAGAGAGTGCAAAATAATGAATTATGTATAAAACACATAGGTACAGACTCCATGATTGCGGATCCTCTTACTAAAGGATTACCACCCAAGAAGTTTCACCAACATGTTGCTTGTATGGGTGTAATATCTGTTTAGGATGATTAGAAAATGTGGGAGTCTGAATATGTTTTAAGTTTTGTTTTTGATGTTCTATGTAATGCAATTGTAAACATTTTTTGATGATATATACAAGTTGCATTCAGTTTCAGTTTCATTATTTCTTTCTTTGAAGTTTAAATTTTTGGCCTCATACAGTAAAGTAAAGGTGACTCAATTAGAAATAGGCACGTCTAATCACACTTGCGTGTAATTTCTAAACTATATGTCCAAATCAGATTCATGTCATTCAGTTATGTTGGCAGCGTGATTTATGTCAGTTTAGTTGCGAATAAATGTGACAAATGTCGCTTAAGTCCTTTGTTAGCATAATTGATGGACGGAATTGTTTAAGAAATACGATAAGTGAAGACAGAAAAGTTGCATGCAATAAAGTTAAGGATATATAATCAAAAGGTTGCACTTGTCCATGTGGGAGATTGTTGGATTTAGAGACGTCTAATTACAATAATTGGGTTGGACATGCGTGCATTATGATTATGATATCAAATACTGTCAACAAGATTACGTTTATGTAATGATTAAATATGCCAAATAATGTGATTAATTAAGTTATGGCATTAAACGTATTTAAATAAAGATTTGGATACAAATACATATAGAATAATGTTAATCAATTATAATTGTTAATGGACCGATTATAATTGATTGAAATAATAGCAGTAATAAATATGGACAGCCAAATTTCCGCTGCCCTAGGATTGGGGCTGAAATTTAGCTGTCAATTGACAGCCAAATATTGGCTGCCCTAGGATTGGGGCTGAAATTTAGCTGTCAATTGACAGTCAAATTTCGGCTGCCATAGGATTGGGAATGTTATAAAAGTGCTGAGTCTCCAAGTCTTGCAATCACTCAGAAAAATTAGTCTGGTC
This sequence comes from Pinus taeda, assembly GCA_000404065.3. Lineage (NCBI taxonomy): Eukaryota > Viridiplantae > Streptophyta > Pinopsida > Pinales > Pinaceae > Pinus > Pinus taeda. The sequence goes on along the minus strand of APFE030817953.1, from coordinate 16,918 downwards.
CATTGAAGACTTGATACTCTATCAAGGATTGCCAGAGAAAAGGATTGCAAGCTCTTGGAAGGATTCAAGAGCCAACAACTCAAATAAGTTCCGCTGTGCATTGTTTTCAATTTCTTACAAAGGAGTAGATCTTGGTTAGGGTTTAAAGTAATTAGGAAAACCCACAAAGTAAATCTAACAGCCCTTTGTGCAGAGCCACTGTAATTGGCCTCCACTCATAGCAATGGCAATAAAGTAAATAGTGATTCAAGTCAATTGAATTTAATAGATTTTGAGAATATTTGAAATGATTTGTTTCTTTGATCTCACTTTCTATCTACTTTCGAAAATTTTCCCAAATCAAGATGGCAGTTGAAATCTCCAGCCTATGCAAATGCTGGAAATAGAGATGTTTACTCCCGGTTTCTGTTCCCTGGTTTCCATCGATCCGCCCCCGGAAATTTTTTAAAACAACCTTTCACGTTGAAGTGAAAACGATCGGTGTTAAATACCGTTGAAATTCGATTGGTGTTACCGTTGAAAATTTTCACTTACGCTCACCTGGATACTTTGTAAGAAAAACTTGTTCAAATGTATTTGTTGTGGATGCACACATTGCGGTGGAAGGACCTCTTCCTTTATTTTTATTTTTTTAATGGTGGAAAAGGACGCTGGAGTAATTTTGGAATTTTTTTAAGTCCAGTGAGCAGCTCAATTGGTGACAGTCAGTAAGTATAGGTGTTTAAGAAAATCAGATGGGTGTTTTATCTTCATGTGCGATATCTGGGGTGTATTGGGGAGGAGGATAAACTCCGCATTCTTCCCAACTGCAGACATTATTTTCACATTTCTTGCATTGATCGGTGCTTCTTCCATGTACTGTCAATAACTCTTCCTGCCCTTTGTGCAGAGCCAATGTAATTAGCCTCCACTTATCGCAATGGCAATAAAGCTAAATGACAATAAAACAAATAGTAATTTTAATCTATTAAATTTAATAGATTTTGAGAATATTTTAAAATTTAATTAACAAAAATAAAATAAAATTTCCTTAATCTCATTATCCATTTAATTTTAAAATTTTTCATAAATCAAGAATACCGTTAAAATCTCCGGCCTAAGCTAATGCTGGAAATGGAGATGTTTACTCCCAGTTTTTGGTGCCTGGTATCCATCGATCCGTCCCCAGAACTTTTTTAAAACAACTTTTCACGTCGAAGTGAAAACTATCGGTGTTATATACCGCTGAATTCGATTGGTGTTACCGTTGAAAACTTAACGTACGGTCACATGGATACTTTGTAAGAAAAACTTGTTCAAATGCACACATTGCGGAAGAACTTCTTGTTTTACTCTTATGTTTTTTAACGGTGGGAAAGGATGCTTTACCAATTTTGAATTTTTTTTAATTTACTAAACCGCCATAGTATTTGTCATCTACATATTCTCAATAAAATATAACTAGCTTTAACTAATTCTGAGTTGACAACGCTCCTCCGACCCATACTCTATCTCAAAAAAGGTCTAAGATTCTTTTTAGACTTCTACAGTCCCAAACTATTTTTTATCTACCATATTTTGAAAATGAATATTTTTACCATAAATATTGTGTAGTCAATGCGATATTCTATTATTGGTAATCTTAAGCATTGTAGTTCATTGTTAAGTGTGAGTACATTTTGCATTTGTATTGAGGCAAATTTTATTGTGTTGTTGGTTGACTATACTACCATCCATTTATTGGTATATAATAATGCATGAGATTTCATGTTAGTTTAATGTTTAAGGTTTATTTTAAATTTAATGCAATAAAATTTTTATCAATGAAAAGAATTTTATTTTTAAATGAATTTAATAAATTTTAGAAATAAATATATTTGTTATAAATGTTCTCACATATTTTATTATTGCTAATATTAAATAATGTAGTTGATGGCTAAATATGATTCATATTTTGCATTTATTTTGAGGCAAAATTTGTTGTGTTTTTGGTTGACTATATTATCGTTCGTTTAAATGTATATAATAATGTATAATATTTTTTGTTAGGATATGCATGAAGTTTATAGGTTTTAAGTTTTTTTGTTTTTTGTTTTGTTTATATAGGTTTTAAGTTTTTTTTTTTTGTTTGGTTGGTTTTTTTTTTTGGTATTTAATATTTAGATAGTAAAATTATTATTATTATTATTTATTTATTTTAAGAAAATTTTTATACATGATTTTTTTATGTAATTATTGACTTACCACTACGAAACCATATCAACAACATGAAAAAGTTTCTTTTGTCCATACTATTGGAATATATGATATTATCCCCTCTAAACTATTTAAAAGTTTGATAGCGTCTACATTGTTGCCATAAAACACAATCCTATGTAGCTTATGATTGGCAGGATTGATGCTTATGATGCAAAGACAAAAATCAAACAAGATAATCATTTATCTTGAAGGAGAATCCACATACGTAGAAGAAAGTGCTTTAGTTTCCTTCTCGAAGTCGGAGAATTCCAAATTAATAACTTTATTTGCTAACATAAAAACCTTTCCTCTCGATTTCATCAATACTGAGGAGGATTTCATGTCGGGTCTCCAACCTCTCCACAAGAAATTCTACCATAATGTTCTTAAGTTGCGAGTACGGATCCAAAATTTGCATATAATCTATTATATCTTGTACGTGTATTACGGATCCAAAATTTGCATCTAATCTATTATATCTTGTACGTGTATTTTCAACTTCTAGAATTCAAATACCACTTCTTAAATTTTAGCATTAGAGATTAACCTTCTCTCCATCCTAGCTCCATCTTTTGCTTGGTGAATTTCCCTACAAATTTCCACAGGGGTGTTGGTTGCATATTTCACTTCAAAGTGCTTAACAATAGATTGATCTCTTGGAGAAGGAGAAGCCTAAGCACCTCAACAATTCCACCACCAGAAAGATGTTGAACCCGAGGCGTAGTGAAACAATGTAAAAAGATATAAAACTAAGGGAAAATGGCTAGTTGTACCCGAGGCTAAAACATTTTCCTACAAGAGTAATAGGAACAGGGAGAACAAAGAGAAATTTAGGTACATAGAGAAGGGGCAAGAAGGTCCTCAAGCAAACTGCCTAGATAACAATGGAACCAACAAAGACCACTAACTAGCCAAAATTGACATGAAAGGAAGAAAATTTGACTAGCTTTCCCCTTAACAAAGAGGTAGCTAGAATTGACATCAAGATTGTCATACATTGAATGATGGCTAGAAATTTGAAACAAAGACTAAATTTTTCTATAAAGTAGTGTGTGTGAATCCCATAAATACTTGAGGCTTTAGAAATAGAGCATGAGGGAAATGAGAAAAAATACCATCCTGATGTGGAAGAAACTACATGCCTAAACTTGAAAGTCTTATGATGTAGAAGAAAATCTCACCAAGGAGTTGCAACATAGCATTATTTCCTAATAACTAAACCAATTATCTTAAACTCCCTCTCAACCTAATTTTAAAATACCTCAAGAACAACACTTCTTCTCCATATAGATTAAAAAACAATTCTTTAAACCAAAACGATCAAATATGAAAGTAGTAATTCCAATTTTAATTTCATTTCCTTTTCCACACATTTCACTACTTGTAATCCACTCAATTGAGCTCCATCATCTCTATCATGATTTTTAGGCCACCATTTCCAATACTAGAACAAGAGGTATTTAGCACTAGGAAGGCCACTAAATAGTCGATCTAGACCTAACCACAATGAAAAACTATCATAAATGCTCTTACATAAACCACCTTCTTAGTGATCCACCAAGTGTGTGTTGTGTTAAGTCAATAATCAACACTCTAGTGCGTGCTAATGAATCATGGCATGCCTTAATGTAACCCCTTATGTGGAAAATCATCATTGTTGTTATTATTATAATTGTAATCTAGTTTTAGTGACAACTATTGCACTTTTTAACTAAAATTGTAATTTTTGTATCATCTAAATAAAAAATTAATAGTTAAATCACTACATGGATGTAAAATGACCATATTTAAATTAAATTAAAAATAAAATAAAATTTAATAATTTAGAGATTTTTTTTAAAGAAGATTATGATAAAACAATGAGAATATAATGAATAGGTTATTAATATGCACATCGTAGTAGTGCATTTAATGTTTTATATGTTGGCATATATATAACATAATTTAAAAGTGATTTAGATTAGAGGGTATACACGAACATATAAATCATTAAATGTGCTACTACCAAGTGTATATCAATTTCCTAATGAAGAAATGGACAATAAATGAGCAATGCATTTGTTGTTACAAATCCCTAAAGTGACACAAGAATTAATTGGTTAATAAAAAATGTTTACAAATATTTTTAGAGGGAGCTTCTACATTAGAAAGAAAATATGTTTTCACAGACTAATTTTTATCACCTAAAAATGGCTCACAACTATATAGATGATTTCCAAAGTCATTATCTGTTAAAAATGTAGATCACTACAAGGGGGAGAGGGAGGTGAATCAGTAGTGATGACACTTTTAAAAAATTTAAATTTTTTCTCCAAATAACAAAAAAAACCATACATATCATATCTTTAGTAGATAAATGCAACATAAAATCAACACATAAGATCCATGATAAATATGATATAAACATGCACAAGGAAACACAAGAATTCCTGGTAGAAACCGTCAAAGGGAGAAAAACCACCCACTATTGCGATGCTACTTCTCATTCTCTTATTATTATATAAATACATTATTTTGCATCTTTCAGTTGACCACCGCCAACTAGGAGCCACTACCCATATGAACAATATTGTTGGCCACCACTAGCTACGAAGTCTTTACTCACATGAATTTGCAGGTCGACACCTACTGGAAGCCATGAATCCCAATAAGCCTCACCCAAAAACCACTAGATGGATATACTACTCCCAATATATTGTTTTATCTACCACCAACATCACGGAGTGATCACCCCTATCTTGCTCAACCACTATTGAATGGAGGCCACTACCTCCTCAAACTCTTGGAACCACACTTTCATTCTTTTTCAAATTGGACTCCAATGAGAACTAAATAGCTCAATAATGCCACATCATTCCTCTACAAAATAATAAATCTAATAAAAAATAATCTAAGCATACCAAACAATAATCTGAATAGTGTACTAATAAAAATAATGCACTAAATGATCTTTAAGCATTCCTTTCTCTATCTCCACATTATTTTCATAAAATGTTGACTAAAACACGCTTCTGCTACCTTTTATAACTCCTACAAACTACTTCGAAATTTCAACATAACTGTTATAGCTATATCTACGTAGCCACTAAGAGTTATCTCATCATAGTTTTGGCCCTAAGAAAACTACCAGAAAATAGAGGAGTATTTGGAAAAGAAATGAACAAATCAATGAATCCCCAAATCAACCTATCAAATTGATCTTTCATACATATATTCCTCTATCAAGGGTTTGAGCTAAGCACCTAAAATCCTCGCAGATTGGTAGCACATGTTGGGTATGATGTAGATAATTCTAACTCTGACCAAGAGATAGATATAGATCCTGTACACAATCACCACCAAACAATAGATATAGATCTTGTACACAATCACCACCAAACAATGAGTACAAATGGAGGCTTCTATAGATGACTATCATCATAAACAAATAAACATAGTCATGAACAATAGATTATACATTCAAATTTGATAGGAGGGAACATTCACTTCATCATAAAATAGATATAAAATGTATACCATAAAAAATTATGATACTCTCCTCAAGCTTGTATCATGGTATTTTCCTCTCAATACAACAAAGCTCTTGCGTTATGGTTTGGATACCATATCTAAACCCCTTTCCACTTACTAAGATTATATATTTTTATTCAATCCTTTAGGGAAATGTATCTAAACACCTAGGGCTTGAGACGTTAGGAAGCTTCTACACTAATGGACCCCTAGCCAACTCATACACAAGTGGGTCAAGTGATCTCCTTGGGATTGATGAATTCTAGAAACATTTTTCACAATTATGAGTTTTTTCTTAATTGCCTCAATTATGATATAATTATTATCTCATAATTATAAATTGTGACAAAAAAATTATGTGAAATAACTCAATCATGTAGTTCCACACTTTTAACATGGGATGAATCTCACATAAGTAAAATAAAAGGTGAAATGAGATGAATTTTAGCGACCAACTAAGATAAGATGATCTTATGTTTCTTTCACTATAATGGAGTGGCAAATAGGGTTATAACAGATGCCCCCTAATTCATGAGTTCAGAAGAGAAATTGCTGACCCAAATGCATTACAACATAATTGGAAGCTCAAAATGGGAGGAAGGAGCTAAGACCACATAGTTGGATCAAAGGAACTCAAGCACTGAAGTCTCAACTTTGTTGATAATATCCCTGAGGCAGGGGTACCCATGCTCAATCTTAACATGTTTTCCAAACATACATTGTGGATCCATGACATGAAATGCTAGGACATAGCCATGCACAATACATAGTTGATCCATGTGACATATCAAATAAATCATAGACACCAACAAATACAATGAGGATCAATGTTAGGACTATGGAGACATAACAAATGGGAAATATCTTAGAATAGTCCTCATAGCACATAATTGATACATAACTCCAACGCAAGTTGGGGAGGGTGCCATATAAGAGTGAGATGTCCCTAATCGAGGGTCTTCGAAATAATCCCAATGGTACAAATATATGACATATAAATAGATGTGTTGATGTCAAGCATGGTAGAAACTATCTTGTTACTCGTCAATAAGGTGTACCATTAACAGATGTGAGGGGACCCACTAATGACGAATATCGACCCCAAGATACCTAGAACAATCCACTAAGTGTGAATAAATGAGTTGACATTAAAAAATTGCGGGCTCGTCCGATCAAGAGCCAATGATGTAAACCCACTTCCAATCACAAGGAAACCTGGCACTGAGATTTGCAAGCTCTAAGGTACTATCGGTTCCTAGATGAAGCTCCTAGATAATGAGCTGAAGTCGACAAGAGAATATTCATTGAAGGAGAGCCTTGATGTATCCCCCATCAATCAACATAGAATAGAATGAGATGATGTAATGAATGGATGCATTCATGAAGTGATGAAGTACAATGACCATAGGGTTGACCGACTCAAAAAGGTCAATATGAAACTAGAGATGACTGACATAGGTTGAGGTTTCCCTTGAAAATATAATGGGGCAACACAAGAGTGACTAACTATCATGACTAATGAGCCCCATATGATATCATGCAACAATGCAGGAGGTATTGAAACACGTTCCATATGACTAGAAGAGTAAGCAGTTGAAGGAGTAGACAAACTCATATGTATTGTAGGGTTCCTAGGCATGCTAAAACCCAACTGTAAGGTAATGATGCAGATAGGTTCCATGTTCAAGGGAAATGCAATTGACACTAACATTTTGATTACTAACAAAAAAAAATGTCCCCTTCCCATTTTCTCTTTCTAGTATCCTGTCCCCTTCCCATTTTCTCTTTCTAGTATCCTTCATGGTTTAGTGAGCACGAAAGAGAAGACAAGTATGCTCGATACGTTCCTTTTTCGTAAATTTAGTCCCCCAAGCTTGAAAAAGAGATAAAACAGTACAAGGGAGAACCTTCTAGCCATAAAGAACTAGAATATTCATTTTTCATAACTAGTCTACTCAATCTAGAAAAAGGTTAAACTTATACTGAATAGATAACCCTCTTCTGCATTATCTATCCCTTGTTCCTCATCGAACCCTAACCCTATTTCATCATTTTCTAACTTACTTTCTATTCCTTACAGTTCTCCGTATTCAGAGATTTCTTCTTTCTCTTTGAATTATGTTTGTGCTTCTTCTTCTAATAATACTTCTTCTCCTATATCTTTTAATATTAATTTTCTTTTAAATGATTATAATAATAATTTATCTTTAAATGGTTTTAAGAATAATAATTTATCTCTAAATATTTTTGATAATAATTTATCTTTAAACAATTTTAATAATAATTTTGATAATAATTATATTTAAAAAATTCTAGTAATAATTTGTCTATAATTAATTCTAATATTTTATCTTTAATTGATTATAATACCCCTTCTAATTCTTCCAATTCTTTTAGTAATAATTCCTCCTTTTCTTCCAATTATAATTCTTTGAATCTTCCCATTAAGAATTCTTCTCCCAATTTTTCATCTTATTCTTGTTCTTCTTTTTCTTCTCTTACTTCCTCTATTTCTTCCAATACTATTCCTTTTAATTCTTCTTCTTTTTCTAATTTTTCTAATCATAGTTATTCTGTCTCTCCTAATCCTTCTTCTTCATATATCCCTAATCCTCTTAATCCTTATTTTTCTTCTAACCCTTATCCTAATCCCAAATCTCCGAGAAGAAAAGTGGTAAATCTCTCTAGCTTTGAGAATGATTATCTGACCCAACGTCTTCTTGAAAAAGGCCTAAATTTTTCCATTGCTCCTCACAAAATCCCTGTCGAAAACAATGTGAAACATTGAGTTTTGCCTTGAGGATGGTCCTTATCACCTTAAAGAGATTATTAGACAGGACTACTCTATTACCCTTCAAAAAGCTAGATCTCCTAAGTGTAATATTTCTAAGCATGAATTCATTTCCCTTAAATCCTTTAATAATAATCAACAAATTGTCATTCTTAAAGCAAACAAAGGTGGTGGTGTTGTCATTCTTGATAATAAGGATTACATTGATAAGATGATTTATCACCTTACCAACAATGGTAGCTATAGAAAGCTAAGTAAAAATATTATTTATAAAATCTCTAAAGAAGTCTCGAATGCTATATTGTTTGGTAATGTTGTTGTAACATAAAAAAGAAGCTTATAAAAGGAAACCCGCCAACCCCTCAGATATACAACCTCCCTAAAATTCATAAAGAAGGCGCTCTACTCAGACCTATCATGAACACTATTGGTGGGCTTGCTTATATTTTGGCTAATCATTTATCCATGAAGCTTAAGCCTCTTATTGGTAATTATGACTCTTTTGTCAAATATTCATCCTCTTTCATCCAATAAATTAAAGGTTTTAAGCTTGAATCCAAATGTATTCTCGTCATTTTTGATGCCGTTTCTCTTTTCACTAAGATACCTATTATTCAGGATATTGACATCATTAATAGTCATTATTTTGTTAAAATTTACTTTCCTTAGCTTTTAGGATGATATCCATGAGAAGACCTATGGGGTAGCTATGGGCTCTCCTCTCTCCCCTATTGTTGCAAATCTTTTCATGGAGCATTTTGAGACTAAATCCCTTGCTTTTTCTCCTTTCCATCGCAAGCTTTGGAAAATATATGTTGACAATACCTCTATCATTTGGCCCCATGGTCGTGATAAATTTGAGATATTTAAAAATTGTCTCAATAACCTATATGATTTTATTAAATTCACTATGGAGATCAAGGTTGATGAAAATATTCCATTTCTTTATGTTCTCAACACCAAGAAGGAATATGGCTCCATTTCTCATTAAGTTTTCCACAAGAAGAGACACATTGAGAAATATATCCATGTTAATTCTAATCATCACCATGCCCATAAATTTGGTGTTTTGAATACCCTTTCTACCAATGATCTTCATATCAATGACGAGAAATCTCATCTTTTTAGAGGTCTTCATGAGCAATGGGTATCGAAAGCATCAACACCTAAAAGCCTTCCAAAAGGTTGAAAAAGTTGTCAAATTGCCTAGAACCAAATGTGATTCCATCAATCCCAATGTCATTGTCCATATTCCTCTTATTCGAGGAACCACAGACAAGTTGGCTTGGATTTTTAAGAAAAAAATATCTCCACAGCCTATAAACCACTTACCACCATTCATTCTTCCCTTAGGTCTATTAAAGCTTCGATTGAGCCCTCTAACTCTAAAGGGTTTTACATGATCCCATGTTCATGTGGGAAGCCTGATATAGGTGAAACCAGTCATTCTATCAAGTGCAAAATTCAAGAGCATGTTGCAGACATCAAACATAATCACTCTAGATCTCCAGCTTTGGCTAATAATTCTTCTAATGCTAAGCATGACAATGTTTGTATAGAGGATTCTTGTATCCTTGTGAATATTTCCCATTGTCATCACCAAAAGTTCAAGAAAGCCATTAAGATTGAGAAACGTGCAACCAACAACCTTAACAGAGATGGTAGCTAGAAAATTGATAAAAATTAGATTCCTACTCTTTCATCAACTTTTTCTTCCAAATTTACCTCCCTCCGTGAGTCTTCATTTAATTTTTATTTTCCCCATTTACAAGTATAATTTTCTTACTTATTCTCACGTAACTCCTTATTATATATATCCAACTCCACTATATATACTTACTACTATATAATTATCTTCTATTTGTTATTTCTTTTTCCATTAAAATTTATTTATATATTCTTATCCCTTAATACGATTTAAGCATCTATATATTATTTATTTGATTTATTGATTTTTAATATTACTTCGGTACAATTATTGTTATTCTTACAAGCAGATATATAAATCGCTCATGATACATTTTTTTATTTATACTTTATTAATTTTTTTATTTCATTCCAATCTTAAGTTCTAACCTATTATTATTATTTTTAATTTTATTTAAATTTTTATTTCGACATATATCTATATCTATATATATATATAAGTTTTTGAGGCATGTTTTCCACAGTTATCACATCAAAATTCATTTGTCCATTAGTTCTCAACTAACAAGTATGGTTCATCGTCATGACAAGATGAATTTGTCCACTAGTTTCGAACCAACAAGTATGGTCGACAAAATGATCTTGCCGTTATGGTTCATTGACAAGATCATCTTCTTGTCATGACGATAAAGTACACTTATTGATTCCAAACATATGAATAAATAAATTTTGACTTGATTATCACCAAAAATATGTGTCAAAAATTTGATATAAATCATATAAACCTTAATTCAATATTTAATATTCTATCTTAATTCAATATTTAATATTCTATCTCACCGCTCCAAGATGATCACATCTCTGCCCAAATCCGTGTCAATATTTAATATTCTATCTTAATTCAATATTTAAAATTCTATCTCACCGCTCCAAGATGATCACATCTCTGCCCAAATCCAAATACGGGTATTTAAGAAAATCGGATGATTTATCTTCATGTGCAATCTGTTTGGGTTGTATTGGGGAGGAGGACGGTGTCCGCATTCTTCTCGACTGAGGCACTATTTTCATGTTTCCTGCATTAATCGGTGGCGTCTTCCATGTACTGACAATAACTCTTCATGCGGATTGTCCAGAGCCACTGTGTTTGGCCTCAACTCAACACAATCTCAATAAAGCACATTGCAATTTGCTACAATCTAGGTTGAAAATATTTCAAAACCTGCCACTCAAATGATAATGGCCCTATCTCTAGCCTAAGCAAATGCTGGAAATGGAGATGTTTACTCCCTGTCCCGGGCGTCCATTGATCCGCCCCACTTTCACGTTGTAGAGAAAACGATCGGTGTTAAATTCCGTTGAAATATTTCACGTTCGGTCACATGGATACTTTGTAAGAAACACTTGTTCAAATATATTCGTTGTCAATGCACACACTGTGAAGAACTTTTGCTTTTACTTCTATTCGTTGTCAATGCACACACTGTGAAGAACTTTTGCTTTTACTTCTATTTGCAACAACTTCTTGCTTCTACTTTTATTTTTTTTCTGGGGTCGAAAAGGACGCTTTTACTATTTTGAAAATTAACGTTTTATATTATTAAGGAGTTGACAATGCTCCCTTGAGACACACTATATTTCCAAAATGTCTTACAGGAAACATTCCTAAGATTCTTTTGAACCTACAAAAGTCCCAAACTATAGCGTAGAACGTGTCCATAGATTTACATGGAAACAATAAAAATATAATAAGTCCGATTAATTTTAGTTCAAATTTACGTTAAGCACCAGAAACTATTACAATGGTTCAAATTTAGGTC
>APFE030817940.1:0-10252 GCA_000404065.3 Pinus taeda | reverse complement strand
ATAGTTGTGCATCAGATCTTGCACAAGTCAAGGGATTGAGTATGCCAATGAGTTTGCCCACATTGTAGCTTGTGCTCACATTATTTAGCCAAGTAAATACGTGGTTGCCTTGGAATTATCATCAGTTTTCATGCAGGTATTGAGCAGAGGAGGCAGGCATGGCAGCGGAAGAGATTTGAACCTGTGATTGATTCAGATCTGAGCTGTATTGTGTGTAACAGGTGGAGCTGGTACTGGATTGCTTGTGATAAGCATTGTACTTTGTAATGTTACATGACTCAATCATTAATATACAGATAGTTGGGGTTTTTAGCGAGACGCTTTCCCCAGGATACATAATGTGTTAATGTGTGAATGCTCTTGATGTTTTATTGTTATTGATGCTGCTATATTGATGATCAACGTAGAGGAGCTTATGTATTGTGTATGTTTTCTGCAATAGTACATGATCAGGATAATCTCTGTTGAATATGTGTTAAATTATTCAAAATTTCTACAGTCTTTACATCTAACTGCTCAAGATGTAAATCTTCAGTTGCTACTAGACTTAAAATAGTTCTAACTGAAGTCATTTTAACAGCAGGAGAAAAAATCGCATCAAAGTCCATACCCTTTTTCTGTGCAAACCCTTTCACCATAAGTCTAGCTTTATACATTTTTCTATCTCCATCTTCTTCCTTCAACTTGTAAACCCATTTATTCTGCAATGTTGTTTTACCTGCAGGCAACCTGACTAATTCCCAAGTCTGGTTATGTGCTAAGGAGTCCCTTCTTTCATGGCTTGCTCCCACTTCTTCCTGGTTTCTACCTGCACTACTTCTTCATAACATTCTAGTTCATCAAAATCAGTTAATAGTACATAATATAATGAAGGAGAATATCATTCAGGGGGTCTACTTATCCGGGTAGATCTTCTAACACTACTTTCAGGTGTTTGAGGTGCTTGTTGCTATTGTGGTTGTTGTTCTAGTTGTTGATCATTATGATTTTCAGGCACCATCACTTTTTCTGTGATCTCATCAAGAACTGTGTATTCTCTGTTCTCTTTTTCTTGTTTCTTTTTCTGCAGCTGATCCTTTTACAAAACCTTTTCATTGAATATGACATCTCTGCTCCTAATGATTTTTTGTTTTTCATAATCATAAAACCGATAACCAAAATATTAACACCATATCCAATAAAAGTACATTTCTTTGATTTTGCCTCAAGCTTTGTTCTATTTTCTTTATTAATGTGGACAAAGGCTTCACAACCAAAAGTTTTTAAAAATGAGTAGTTTACCTTTTTACCACTCCATGCCTCCTTTGGAATACCACCATCCAAGGAACTTGAAGGCCCTCTGTTTATTAGATAAACAACAATATCTATAGCATCTTCCCAAAATTGTAAAGACAATCCTGCATGCAATCTCATGCACCTTGCATGACCCATGATTGTCCTATTCATCCTTTCTAACACACCATTTTCTTGTGGTGTTTGTTATCACTCAGGTTGTCCCTTGGCTCCTTAAGGGATATGGCCGAGGTAACCATAGACCAAGCTTTGGACCGCAGGTCCTAGCCTACCAGCAGTCAGAGAGGGCTCTCTCTTTGGGATTTAGCTTTGTTTAAGGAATGATTTTAGGCTAGATATGATGCACATGGGTTTTGTTTGAGTTTGGTGGGATGGTTGATATATTCAAGCAGAGTTGGCATGCCAAGCGTAAGAAGTTCAAACCATTGGGCATGGAGTCAATGAATGTGGACTGAAGGGTGTGTTTTCTTTGATGGAAGAGGAATACAGAGCAGGATAGCTACACACGGACCAATATTCAAGATGGAAATGAGATGAAATGGAGGCCAGGGAATGAAAGGAAATTAAGTAGCTTTCATCATGCTAACAGAGGGAAGGTGAGTGAACATTATATAGGAGCAATCAAGAAATTCCTAAACAAAATTCATATATGAATGAACTAGTGTAAATATGAGCGAATAAGTATTCATATTCATAACTATTTCAGAGGAAAACATAGAGAAATAACAAGAATTGAGGACAGAGCACGGCTATGTGACATCTGAGCTATTCTTTCTTCCTGCAGTTGGATCATGACACAGATATGATATAGCAAACATAGCAACTGAAAACAGGTGAGAAAAACTTATTTTTCCATGAAGAAGCACAAGAATCTTGTAATTTACTCTTCAGCCATCAAAACCACATTAAACAGTCCAAACACAAGGTATTCCAGCAATCTTTGATTGTAGAAACTCTCAGCCTTACAGCGCAAGTGACAAATGAGATTATCAACCAACTACTAACCCATAAAACAGTCTAGAGGGTTGTTTAAATAGAAAATATTTACATGTTGGCCCTTGAACAACTATCAAGTGAAAAATTACTGAAAAATATCTAACAAAACAGATCCCAAAGTGATATGTAGCAATAAAGTTTTTAATGCTAAGTTGTGCTGGAAATAAATCCATAAAATATCTAAAACATGTGTTCTGGGGAAGCTGGCAACTGAAGTTATGAAAATGAGGGCTGCGCATGAGAGAGCAACCTCAAAATGGTCGAACAGTGGTCCTGAAGCTGTGCACTAGCCTCATGGCCATAACTCTGAAATAATTGTGCATTGAATCCTTTTGTCTGCATCGTTTAAGCGGTTCCGCTGCCCTTAAGTGGCACTGATTCTCTCAAAATCTGATATGAACCACCTTTAATGGCTTTGATTATGTTTTGGTGATACTCTTTGACCTTTTGGGGCTCTTGCGTCATAACTGGTGTATTGATATTTCTTTTATCTGATACTCTTTTCGGTGCTCTAATACTCTTTAAACTAAATCGGGTCGCTTTTCTCCCACTGATACACTTTGCCGCTGCAAAATCCCCCCTCCCTGCCACATTTGGCATAAAAGAAACGGTGCTGGGCATTCTGCTGCCTTTGGAAAGCTATCGGCGCTTGGCCGATCAAAACAATGGAAAAAGGTGATGAATCAATGCAAAATGGTGGAGATCGGGCATTGATGGCTTGCCGAGGAAAAAACATGCTATTTGGGGCAATTTGGGCCTGGAGCGATCCCAGAATGGCTGAGAAATGATCATGATCCTTTGGAGAAGGAGCGCGCTCAGCCGCCGAATTGAAAATATGAAGAATGGCCCTTTTCCTCTTATAAAGTGAAACATCACTTTAAACGTAAAATTCATGAAAAATGGGTGGACAGCGAAGACTGTAGCATATAAAATATCTGGGCTTTAAATCACTTGACCTAATTCTTTAGGCGGTTCTGCTGCCGCTAAGTGGCTTTAAGACGAATCTTTGGAGTTGAATTAGCAATGCATTGACGTTCTTTTAAAGCTTTCCTTGTATAAGGCGCGTCATCAGTGACGTTCTTGGCTCTCTTTTGATGGGCTTATTGTGATACACCAGAACTTACGATTGATCAAATCCTTATTCTACTTTCCACGGGGTACTGATATTGACTTGCCCCAAGGAACCTTCAGTTGCATGTGGAACGCCAAAGACCCAATCAAGTACATTTAAGTACTTTGAGCAAAAGACATCCCTTCCCTGTGCATAACAATGCATGATAACAGTTGTTGATAAACTAAATACAACAACATCCACTCTTTTCAATTTATTTGCATGGGGTAGCAAGCCTGTATCTACAATAGCAGTGAAAAAGCTTTCGAGGGCACGAGCAAAGAAATATTGAGCTATTTCCATTCTTCGGCTCTTTTTCTCGATCAATAATGCAAGGCCAGCTGGAAAAGCGCCAGCAGCAAGGGTTGGAATATCACACGACCTTACTATTTGGAATAATAAGCATGTCCATATCCAAGCTGAAGTACAATATACAGAGAGAAACAAGCTTGATCTTGTAGTGCCAAACAACCTTTTTCCCAAGATGGTATAAGGCGTTTTCAAAAGTCCTTGCCTATGAACAATGAGAGCTGGGATGAAATACACTAGAAGATATACTGGTAATGCCCTTGCATAAGCCTGAACAAAGAAAGAAATTGCATGGGCAGCACAAGATTGGTTTCTATGCACAATCGAGCATGGAATTTTCATCGTGGGATCTAATTTCAGCTCAACACCATTTGACTAGTAGTATTTCTCTATCCCTGCCAAACTTGTCAAAGGCTTGGAACACGCAATCTCTTTTACTCCTTTCAAGATCATGGCATCCTTTCGACCATGTTTATTTAGGAAAGACCTGTACGAGGAAGGCAAGCTATCTTGATTCAAAATATAAGATGACAAAATTTGGGAAGATGATAAGCACATCAGAAAAATGTCTTCCATGTGTCCACGTCAATGGCCTACACAAGGATCTAAACTTTTTAATTTTAATCCCGCATCGTGATGCAAGGACAGCTGCTCGCATTAGAATATATATAGCTAAGCTTGTGTGTTGTGTATTCAAGCCTGTTAGAAGCATTGAAGGTCCAGCAATTGCTCCATGTGTTGCATCTCTCTGTTTTTTCAAGCTTATTAGCTTGCACCTGCTTTCTTCAAGCTCTGTTATAGTCTCCTCCAGATCACCTATCAACCATTTTATAGTAGACTGATCCCTTGCATGGCTATCTTGAAACGTCTGAACCTCATTTGCAAAATTCATGTGTTTCAAGTGAAGTGCATCCATTGCTGCCCGCAATTCTTTGACTTCTTGTCTTAATCCATCATCCACTTTCAGTAGCTGTTTGCTGGACTCGTTTGTGGATAGCCTCTCCTAGAGACTCAAGGACAGTTCCTCATTTTTCACTCTTTGATCATCAATTGATTCTACTAAACATTTCATCATATTCACGGTTGAAGCATGCCGTGAATCAAGAGCTTGTTCAACATGATTAGTACAATCATTTGCTCCCCTGTTTTCAGTTGCACCTATCTCCAAAAGGCAAAAATGTTTCTTCTGGATGACATGAAGCAATACTCTCTTTTGAAGGGCGAGGATTATCTAACACCTGAACTCCAGTTGTCTTCCCACTAGCGCGTATTGCCAACAATCCCAAATCCTCTACCAACTGATTCCATGCACTGTTTACTGTAATAAATATGTCATCATAGGCAGTCTGTTTGCTTTTGAGTTGATTAAATTTTCCTTCAAGGGCGTGGATTAAGTATAGACGTAAGTGAATGAACTTCCACCCACAAAGAGTGGACTTCACAAGCTATCTCCTTGAATGTACTTAACTGTGTTTGCATCATACCCATCTCTTTGTGTAAAGTTGAAACCATGACTTTAAATTCAGTGACAATGTCTTTCCTTCCTGAATCTTGTACAACTTCTTGTAGCCTAATCTCAAGATAATTTCTTTCTGCCATACAGTCTTGTAATTTGGTCTCCAGCTTGGTTATCCCGACATCAACATTAGCGGCCAATCTCCGTGCAACATCAGCTGGTTCAACTTTCAAGCACATTTCCTTCTCTCGCCTAAGAAGACTCTCTCTTTCTGCCTGCAGTGACTCAATCCTGCTCTGATATCGTTCTACCTCAACTTTGAAATGTTGAAGCTATTCATTCAACAAAATATAGGGTCTTGATAATAAAACATGTTTCTCATCCTTTACAGTTTCCTACATAAGTTCTAGCTGCTTTAACAGGCTTGATGTTTACAGTCTGATTTTTGCCTTCAGTCTCTTGCACTGCTCCAAACACCACTCCATTACTTGAATCATAACTTTTCTCATAATATGTCTCAGGAGCGGATGATTGGTGCCTCAATGATTGCAAATAATTTCTATCTTCACCTTTATAAGCTGGGCTACGGTTATTATGATTCATGGACTTATCAGAGTTCATTGTGCTTTTAGTAACTCTAACAGAACGAGCATGAAGATTTTGAGTGACTTTTGAGGATACGGATGTGAAAATATGAGCATTAGAGTCTTCAGACGCAACTGAATTTTTCTTAACTGGGTTTGGTTTAGACTTGGGATCATGATTTGGCATGACAAGAGTATCCCTAAGTGGCCACAAATCTCCTTTCTTTTGAGTTGTTTTTCTTCCAGTGAAGCCCCTAAGGTAAGCATAGGTACCACCTATGATTTCTGCTGCAAACTTGAACAGGTCCAGAATGAATCACCCAAAGGACATCCAGCCTGCATCGACATTTTCAGTTTCTCCATCAACGGGGATGAGTGGTGGTCTGTCTGTTTTGGCAGAAGTAGGAAAACTTTTCTTGGATGGCTTGTTCTGCTCCAGAACATATATACCAATAGAACGACCATAGTATTCAAGTCCAATGTACGAAGGGACTAATCATACCCAGTATATACATCCTTCCAATGCTTTGAGATATGCATGTCACTTTATAAATATGATTGAAGAATTCATAATTGAATTATCCAGGAATCAATATCTTTGTGTATTAGGTTGTTTCTTCATCATCATGGAAAATATCGATTTCTACTTTCTTATATATGAAGCAGCTAGCAAATGCAACATAGATGCATAGGAACAGTGCACTCAGTGCAGCTAGAGACCAATAAAAGTAGTCCAAATGAGCTCTGTTCAGGTTGTCAGCAAACCAGCTCTGCTTCTTCCCTTTGCTACTTAGTTCCTCAAGAATAGAAATATAAAAACTGCTCAAGAAACTACCTATGCCAAAAACACTCAAATAGAGAGCGATACCTAAGCTTCTCATTGTGTCGGGCATCTGATCATAAAAGTACTCTTGCAGTCCTATCATTGTAAAAAACATCTGATATACCAAATAGTATGTATTGTGTAAGCAACCAAAAAATGCTCAATGGAATCGTGGCATGGGGCATATCTTCCAATCCATTATCCTTTGCCACTTTGAGCCTTTTCATTTCTGTCAAGGCAGCAACAGTCATAGAAAGAATGGAAGTAAATATACCAATACCTATCCTCTGAAGCAGTGTTATACCACGCTCGTTTTTGGTTATTTTTCTGGCCACCGGAACAAATATGCGATCATACACAGGCACAAGCACAAAAAATAGAGAGGCTAATGAAGTTTTGTAAAGATGCGGCAGGAATCTCAAAGTTGTCACCAATCTTTCTATCCATTGTGCTTCCCTGTTTTGTGAAGAATGTCGAGGATTGTGCAAAGACAACCCCATACATCAAACAAGCCACCCAAATGGGTAAAAATCTTAGAACAAGTTTCACCTCTTCAACCTGTGTAATTGTGCATAGCCTCCAGTTAATATCTTTATGCTTGTAATCTAAATCAACTGCCACAGTTGCCTTGTCAAGAAACCTTAGCTGATTTGTAGGAAAAAAGCTCTCTACTCTTTTCAACCTTTAAAAGTTGTTCTTCTTGAATAACATATATTTATTTTTCTCCCAGAGAAGGAACAGAGAAATTCCATTTACGGATACTGGCTACAAAGACTTGGGCGATTCCAGTGAATGGACTATCACCAGGCAGTTTATGTCGGTACAATCTTGTCCCACACATGAAAACAGAGAGTGCTATTGCCATTGCCAAGGTTGGGATACAAAACCCCAAACCCCATCCAACATTTTTCTTGAATGTACATGAGCACAGATATAGACACAACCAAACCATTGGACATTCCAAAGTACCACCAATTGAAGAATGAACTCTTGTGCTTCCTCTCGTCTGGGTCTCGGTCATCACATTGGTCTGCCCCAAATGCTTGCAAACAAGGTTTGTGCCCTCCTTGCCTCAGTAGCAAATATGGAACATTGCGGCATGCAAAGTATGACATATTTGGCATGTAAAAATGTCAATCATGAAAGATGAATACCTGCTATGAGCATGAGGCTAACAGTGTTCATGCAATTGTCTTCTCTCTATGAATTGCATTCTCTGAACAGTACCTATCAAACTCTTTGCTACAATATTCACCTCCATTGTCTAATCTGAGACACTTCAACCTTTTTCCTCTCTCATTTTCAACCAAAGCTTTCCATTTCTTGAAAGTATCAAATACATCAGATTTATTTCGAATACAATAAATCCAAGTTTTTATGGTTGCATCATCAATAAAAGTAACATAATAATGACAGCCACCAAGAGATGATACTTGAGCAGGTCCCCATACATTTGTATGCACAAGCTCTAATTTTTCGCTCTTCTTTCTTTCCCAACTCTGAGGAATCTGACTCTCTTTTGTTTTCCATAAACACAATTCTCACAGAATTTTAAATCAACATGCTTCAAACCTGGCAACAAATTTCTTGAGTGAAAAATATGTATCCCCTTCTCACTCATGTTCCCGAGCCTATGATGCCACAATGTCATATCTACTCATGTAGACGTTAAAGCATTAACATAATTAGAAATACCATTGCATAAATACAATGTACCAACCTTTTCTCCTTTTTCTATTACCAGGGCTCCTTTAGTGACCTTCCAAGTTTTATTTGTAAACGTAGTTACACAGTCTTCACCTCCCAACTACCCTGTTGAAATTATATTTTTCGTCAGATCTAGAACATGCCTTACCTCCTTCAATAGCCATTGATTTCTATTTTTCTGTTTTATGAAAACTGTACCCATTCTAATGATTTTACAGGGTTTATAATCACCCAGTCAAACCTGTCCAAAATCTCCTTAAACATAATCATGAAAATGTTTCCTATCAAGTGTGGCATGGAATGAGGCCCTTGAATCTACCACCCAAGCATCAATAATATTTTCTAAAGAAAGAATCAAAGCATCTTGCAACACATCACCTGTCACATCCACTTCATGATTTTTTTCTAACTGCGCGTCTCCTTATTTCCCTTCTGAGACTTGCAATCTTTCTTCAGGTATCCTTTCTTTCCACATTTCCTGCACACTATCCCTGATATGGACTTGGATCTTCCTTTCCTTGACTTATTACGATATCCTGGGCTCTTTCCAATTTCCATTTTTGTTCCCCTAGTCTCTGCAGTCAAAGCATTACCTGATGTATCACCAGAGCTTTTCTGCCACATTTCCTCACTAAGGATTGCACCGACAACATCATCAAACTTTAAAGTACTAGATCCAAAGACAGAGTTACTAATGGCCATAACTAAACCATTCCAACTTTCTGGCAATGAGCACAGAAATAACAGAGCCCTAACTTCATCATCAAAATTTACCCCTACAAAACTTAATTAATTGGTAATTGTATTAAATTCATTTAAATGATCAGCAACAGATCCACCTTCTGACATTTTCATATTCAATAAACACTTCATAAGAAATACCTTATTTGAGGCTGAGGGGTTTTCATATAGTTTGGTCAATTTCGACATTAAACCCTCTGTTGCCGTTTCCTTTGAAATATTAATTTCTATCAATGCTGCTAGGCACAACCATATTATTCCAAGTGATTTTCTATCGATAATATCCCATTCTGTGTCTGCCATACTTGTCGGCTCTGTTAGTGTCAGTATATGCATACTTCCATCAGGGATCAAATTTGCTCTTTGCATTTTCATTTTAGGGGTCCCATAATGAAATTTTTACATCATTTCATTAGGTCATGTCAAGCTGATCCATTGATTGTTGTCTTCTCTTTAGAAAATCTAATTTCTTCCTCATAAAGTATACTTCTAACCCATCTTCAGGTTGTCTTCAGTCATGGTTTCATGGTCAAAATGCAATCATGTTTTCATTAGGTCTTAGGGCATGTTTTCATTAGGTCTTAGGGTTTCATTTCCAAGGTCAAAGGCATGATTTAAAGGTGTAAATAAAGGGCAGCAAGTGGATGAGGATGATAAATAAATCAAGAATGATGACTAGTAAGTCATAGTCACTGTATAATTATCTTTTTAACTAATGTAATTTTCACCTCAAAAATAATGTTTTTGAGGTGAAAACAGAGTATTTTGAGTTAATTTATATTTCTTATGTAATTTTAAGTCACTTTATGTAATAAATGATCCCGACTGAACCAATGCAACTCTCCTTGTTACAAGACAAAGAAACACTGCAAAAATCAGCTCAAATTGGGCATCATCCACCTGAAAAAGGAACAAAGAAGAAAAGGCATTAAAAACAAAGATTTGAAAAAGGTCAAGAAACATTAGAAAGTAGGTTTTTCTAGTGAAAAAACAAAATCTACTCCTATATAAGGTGTCACATTTCATTTTCAAGTTCATCATTATCATTTGGCAAAGGAGTCAAAAGATGAAGAAAAGAGGAGAATTTGAGTGAGTTTTGGGCCAAGGGGAAGTGGTGTTGCGCTTCTGGAGTTTGGAGTTGTGCATTTCAGGCAGTGGAGGTGGCGTTTCGTGTTCAGGGGGTGGCACTGCACGTACAAGCTGAGCGTTGTGAGTAGGACATTTCCGGCAGT
>APFE030817937.1:308530-353957 GCA_000404065.3 Pinus taeda | reverse complement strand
CTTAAGGAGTGAATGTATGGTGTTTCCCTACCTTAAGGGTTTGATAATAAAGAAGCATTTCTATCTTATTTCTTGGGTTTATTTCTATTGTATTATATTTTCATATCAGAGTTATAACAAGTGGTATCAGAGCACTTTCTTGGGCAAAAAAGTGGAGATTCTTTTTTACTTTTTATAGGATTTCGGGGGCGTCAAATTTATAGATCAGATCTGTATGTTTTGGTGCAATATCTACAAAATCTAATTGTAGATCTGGATTCTATGTGAAAAAATACCCGATTTCAAAAAAAAAAATCGGTTGAATCGGAGTCCGGATGAAGGAGATATCACTGATCTAAAAATCAGGGGGGTTGTAGATAATTTTTCAGGGCAGCGAGTTTGTGGCGCAGATCTGGACGTCTTGGTGCAAGATCTGCAAAATCTAATTGTAGATCTGGATTCTTTGTGGAAAAATACCCAATTTCAAAAAAAAAATCAGTTGAATCGGGGCCCGAATGAGGGAGATATCGCTGATTTAAAATCAGCTCTTTTTGCAGAAATTTTGGTGACGGCGGGAGAGTTGCAGCACAGATCTGAAATTCCAGTGCCTGGATCAAGATTTCTATCACATGGATAGATGCAGAATGATTGTTCTATTTCTGAAAACAGGTCATAATAGGGATTCTGAGCAATATTAATTAAACTGTGACAATTTCGAATTTTCGCCAAGTTTTTTCAAAACCCTCTTCATGGCGGGTCACGGTTTTACAGGAAAAGATAATGGTCCTACTATTGAAGAATACATAAAAAAACACAAGTCATTATGGGAAAATAATTGGAGAACTTTTCTAGTGTTTAATTTTGAAGATGAGGCAGCCACATGGTGGGGATTACTTAACCAAAAGAAATGTTCCAACCTGCCCAATGAAGAATTTGAAAAATTACTTTTAGACAGATGGTCTCATGCCAGAAAACAAGATAAGGAGAAACATGTGGAGCTATTTCCTACTGGTATATCCTTATTACAGGTTCATGGATTGATTCAAAAGGAGAAGATCATTGTTTCTATAGATCCTAGTTGTAAGCATAATTTTATCAATGTTAACTTGGCAAAAAAATTGCAAATTCCAGCGAAACACATTGAAAACACACAAGTGGATGATGAGGATGTTCAAGTGTACAAGGATTTGAAGATTTATATGGATAAGTATGTGTTGCATGGTGATTTTTATACTTCAGAGATGGATAATATGGATGTTGTTTTGGGATATTCTTGGATGGAATTTGTGGGTACTATCAATATTAATGTGCAGAAGAAATTCTTGAAACTTTGGTATAAAAAGAAGAAAATTACATTACAGGATATTTCCATTAATAAACAGGTAGAGTCCAAGGAGGCTGAAGGAGAAGATGTTCTAGGGTCTGACATATTAGATGATGAGCCAATGATGATAGACAATCAAACACAAACAGAGGCTGAAGCAGAAAAGGTTACAGGTGCTGATACATCAGAGGAGGTCTCAGTTGTTGAAGTCATATTGGAAAAGAAGACACTACAATAGGCACCACAGCAGGGTGAATTAAAGAAAAAGACATCGTGGGTTAAAACTTCAACATATCATCACCCACATCACCTCGCAAGAAAACAACCAACAAGATGGCAACCAATTAGCCACAAGGACAACAACCCCCGCATGACGGAGGGCGAGGAGCGAAGATCCACCTACTACACATCAACACAGAAGAGCTGGCATGGTCAACTTCCATCTCAAGCAAGCGAGGCACCAACGAGATCAAGGGTTCACCTTTCTCTTGGATGGCTAGATGCACGTGCATGGTACCAGTGGACTACTCTTTTGAGTAGATCTTATTATTTGTGTTCTTCCCATGTTTCGGGAACGAAACATGCTAAGGGGGGTGGAATGTTATATACCTAGGGGGGATACTATGGGATACAAAGGGAGGTACCCAAGGTAATAATGTAATAATGGGATGGGCCATAGTAATAAATAAGGTGGTTAACCCATATCATGTAAGGGACCCCAAGTAGTTAGTAATAATGTAATGGGCCCATGGTATTAGTTGGATGGTATGAGGGAACCATGGTAATGATCCATGGTATTGTATGTATGAGGCTTATATAGAGACTAGAGACTCTACATGGATGGAGGGGAAGGAATAGTCAAGGATTATTGTATGTACAAGCATATGGCTTGTGGAGTGTTCTCCTTCCTTAAGGAGTGAATGTATGGTGTTGCCCTACCTTAAGGGTTTGACAATAAAGAAGCATTTTTATCTTATTTCTTGGGTTTATTTCTATTGTATTATATTTTCATATCGGAGTTATAACAAATAGATCGTCAACATATAAAACCAAAATCAAAGGCATACCTTGGACCACTTTGAAGCAAAGGTTCAGATAGGCACGACTTCCAAGCTTCACTAAGTGGTTGTCAATGCAGACATATCAGGCTCAGGGAGCTTGCTTCAAACCATACAAATCTTTCTGCAAACATAACACTGACCAAACAAATATACCCATCCTTAAACAAATCAAAATTGTGCAATCAAATCAACCAAGTCTGCTTATCAAGCCTTAAATGCCAAAACTAAACTAATATCAAAACCATAAAAGTCCCTACCAATATCGTTGATAAACTTTTCAGTCCAAACCCCCAAGTATCAAGTGGATATGAATCATTTTTTTCACTAAATGTAAATGCATACACTCAGGACAAATCATACAAGTTTTTTCCATCCATTCAATGTGAGATTTCTGCAATAGCCAGAATAAAAACATTGCATACTACAGACCCCTGCAACCACAAGATAAGTCAAGACATTCACATTCTCTACAGCTAGTCAAACATTATGTAGATCTCACAGTTCCTTAAACTACTCTGCTCATAGAACTCTCTATCATCTGCTTCATGTTTGTAGGTATGTCATACTCTTGGTGCTCTTCTGGTCTCGTGCATAAGTTTTAGTTTTTGAATCCTACAGGCTTAGCCGCACCCATAGGCCTTATTTTATGCGGTTGGGCGACCTATAGTCGTACTTTTAAGCCTTTCTCCCAGCAGCTAGGGCTTGGAATAGGAGAAACCCTTTATGCTCATATCAAAACTTCAACAACATCAAATGATCATCTATTCATGTCCAAAAACCTTGGTTCAACAATCAAGAGTCTTTTATACATTTACTGCAAATAGTAATAGGTGTTGGGATCTTATTAGACAGTGTCTCCCTCTGAATGGTAGCTTGTTCAATCATCACCAATCAAGACATAAACCTATCTATCATAATATTGTCATGCATCAACAAAACTATTAGATCATGAAATCAAAGTATATCAAGTTCTCAGACATGTATCATAACAAATCATTATTAGCTGCTTCATCATCACATTGAACATGTCATCAAACATTCATCAAGGGTTAGTGACATATAAGTGTAACTTCATACTTCAAGAATCATAATCACAACATCAAGTCAGGGCATCCAATTTTGCCACTTGTCAAATTTACTAAGCTTAACAAAACCTAACAAAGATCAACAAGAAGACCCTTAGTATCAATCTTATAGTCAAACTTTTATCATCATGGTTACCATGCATGTCAAGTTTTCATATATTAAAATCAAAGTTTCTAGCCTGCTTTATAAAAACAAGAAATCTACCGTGTCGAATAAAATACAAGATACTTGTCAAATATCAAGTGCACCAATATATCACATGTACCAGAAATCAAACTTACTTTCATATGCATGCATGTGTCATATATAAAGGTGATATTCTCTTCATACCTCAAGGCTTACCTTGCTATCCAATATTGCAGCTAATAATGTACTATACATACCTTGTAATATTCGGATAGCAACTTGTAGTACTTATTTGATATTGGCAACTTTCTCCTTTTCTAGCACCAACTCTTCTCTTCCTACGCTAGTTCTCTTGTCCTGCAACTTAGATGATCCTTAAAAAAGGATCTACTTATCACATCTCATTTGGAGGTTAAAAGCATTCAAATACGCAAATATGCATGCAGGGAGGATCAAAATCAATAAATCTAAATAAGAATAGTGTCACAAAGAAATAGCATAAATCTAAAAGGTACTTATCTTTTAACGAGAAGTGATCATCTCCCTCTTGAGCCAACCTTCAAGAGTCATGACTGTCCATTGTCCATATATCAATGTTGCCTTCAATATCAGACCTAATTAAGACTAGCCCATCTAGGGTTACACTGAACATGTCACAAGTGCTAGAATGTCTTTTCACTAATACATGCTAAGGTTTCAAGATTGCATAACTCAAGCCTTTATCATATTCCATGATTTATTCCAAACCCTAACCTCATGTTATCCATCAAATCCTAATAACCAGATTGCCTAGGGTTTTCCTTCAAACCATAGCATTCTTTTAGGTATCCTCCATCTTCTCTTGCTTCCATTAAGGGTGTCTTCACAGGGTTGATCTTCAATGACTTTTCTTCAACCCAACTCTGATAACATGTTATTTTTTCTTAGGGCTATATTGTTCTTTGCTTTAGATAATTGCATTTCATTATTTACATATTGAATTCAGCCCACAACATTACAACATCATTACATCATACGCAATTATGTAGAAAGAACAATATCATCAACAATGCAACGAAACATAAAGGAACAATAAAAGAAAAGCATTCACAGATAGAGAAACTAGAATTGGTTGGAGACCAGGGAAAAAAACCCACAAGGGGGAAACCCTTTCAAATTCTTCTTCTTATTAGATTGTCATAAAATGTTCAACAAATAGAGAGTACAACGATTCATTTCTTCAACCATAAAACTATCCAACAAAATCAATCAAACGTTATCCAAGAGATGAAACCAGCAACACTACTAGTCAAAATCATGATTCAGAAGCCTGCGGTCAACTATCAACATCTATGGTCAACTGTTGGAATCTACAGTCAACTGTCACCTAAAACCCTAAGTCTCGGTTGCACGAAGAAAGTGCTCTTGTGTGTGGCTGAAGTGTTCTGGCTGCATGGAGAGGCTTTTGTGCATGCAGCTACGACAAAAAAAATCCTGTGACAACCTTGTAGTTGCGAACCAAAAACCTTAATCCACACGAGCTTCAAACCCTGCAATCTCAGACCTATACAAACCAATCTCCGTGAACTAACTTCAAACCTGTGTGAGCCAAACCAAGAAGAGAGAAGAAAGAATGCTTGATCATTGTCTCTAAACGAGGGTCACTTGACTTGTACTTATAGCCATTCAAGGGTGTCTAATTTCCTTTTAGGGCCAACCTATCATTTTGTGCACATGTGGGTTTGCATAATAAAATTATACTTTTCCTCAACCAAATTAAATTCTTCCAAGGCCTAGGAGGGGTCTTTGTTGATGAGGAAGACTATCCAAAAGAGGGAATTTGTCCCTGAGCTGCCAAATTAACAAAACCAAGTGATGGCCATAATCATAGAGGGTAGAGTTCATGTTTTGCTTTTGCCGACGTGCTAAATTTTATTGTCCTGACCATTTTTTGCATTTTATGGTACACTTCCTATTGTCTGTGGCCATATTATGCTTTTATCTTTCTTTTTGCTGCATCAACCTCCGAGGCATTGTTCCAGGCCCGACCCAAGGTGTGGACAAGGGGAGGGGGAGGCTAACACCTTGTGAACCCAATGGACAAAGGTAGACCCAAAAGGGGGGAAATGTGAAAAGGGCTTGTAATGAGTGGAGGGAGTTGAGATATATGGTATCGGGAAGCGGGACCATGCAACCAAAATCAAGGTTTCCCATGTAGTGCCACTCCTAAAGCTAATGGCCAATAAAGGAGATTCCACGGGACAAGGGCACAAGATTAACCCCCAAAGCTGAGATAAGGAAACAAGATTACAATCAAAGTCATTTCTTTCTGCCAAATCCCCTCACTAATCCATGCCCAAGAAATCAAGCATAAACACCTAATTACATAATGAAAAATCATACCTTGGGGGTTGGATAGCCCACCTTCAAACATACAATCATGACAGATTAGCGAGGGCTCACAATGGCTAGCTCTAGTGTGGAGAATGGTAGCACATCGAGCTATCAGGTCGCTACAAGGGGTTGTTGCCTATCGGCTAAAGACAAGTCAAGGAGAAAAATCCTCCTGTTGCAGCTCAATCTAGTAGGGGCGCAAGGAAGAGTACCTAATGGACAGCTACTAGACCAAATGGAAACAATAGGACAAGGACCCACTATTACCTCAGTCGTTGTCCCCTGCTCTCTACAGACTTTCACAGATTGGAGGAGTCTCGGTATGGAGTAAATCACTTGAATGATAGGATCAATGGCAAGGTATAACGTGATTTCCAAGGCCCATTCAAAGGAGAGGCTCAATTAATGGTTCAAATGCTTGAAGAAAAGCTAAATGGCTCCCCAAGAAAGACCTATGAAAGATGACCTCGGGCTTAGGAATATTCAATAATGATGAATGCCTAAGGTCAAAACTTTCAAAATCCATCTCTTATAATTAATGTGTTTATACTAGGGTTCAAAGTGAGGCAAGGATGGCTCATTCAAAAGAAACATTCAATTAAAGTGTGAGCTTTGGGAGAAGCTAGGGTGACTTTCCACGAAAAAAACCCCTTGAGAGAAATACTATAAGAAACCAAGGTTTGAGAGATATATAGTGGTAAAGGCTCATCCAATGAACACCTATAGTTTAAGAGAAAAGGTTTAGAATGATGAACTACAAAGTGCAAACCTTCAAGAAATCCCCAAGTCAAAGCAGCTCCAAGGGTTCCCTCTTGGTGTGATATCTAGGGCATCAATTTATTTGAAATTCCACTGTCGAAATTCATTCAAAACTAGAGGATGCCTAGAAGAGACATAAATGAAGAAACTTGTCTGGACGAAATCTAAAATTCCTCCTCCCTAAAATTTTGCATAAGCCCTAGAAAATCTCCTTATCCTTAGAGGACGAAGAAAAAAGGAGAAAGAATGATACTTCGTTAAGTTAATGTGATCACCAAGGATCTAGGACTAGTGCCAAGCTATTGGGAAGATTCGAGTCAAAATTATTAAGATTTGGGAACTTCGCTCCTCAAGGAGGCCCAAATAAGCAACTTCACTACTAATGGATGTAGCTACACGACAATTTTAGACTTTTATACTTTGATACGTAAGATTTGATGGAGTTTCAAGGTAAACGGTGCACAACCTACCCATAGGAAAATTCGTTCTTCTTGCCAAAATGAATAACGTATGCAACGAGCCAAGTTTACAAGTGTTTCATAAATTCGCATTTATTTTAGAGCATAAGCAAAATCAAAGCATAGCATTCCATACATTAGACATAACTTATCAAGAAATTCGCATGAAAAGAGCACTTACATGGCAAGAGGGTAGATCCATCCATCACATTTGCAAAATAGAAGCTCCAAGAGAGATAGTGAAAATATTCCACACATCAAAACACATTTAATCATCTAAATCATTCCACAAATTGTAGGTCTGAAATCTTTAGAAAGATATATCCCAAATCCAAGTGATGATGAATGAGAGAGAACACCTCTCTTATATTTATACAATCCTCTAACGGGTTCGAATAGCCTATTTTATTGTAATGATGCCCCTACAATATAAATAATGTGCAAAATAACATCCTTTTGGTGACAAGCCCACCAAATAACTCCACAATAAGAATAATTAGCCTCTCAAGAGGGTCGAAATGATAGATAAGTAGCTAAGAGGGTCGTTGGAATACCAAATGAAGTCCAACATGTGCCAAAATGAATAGAAGGGCTCCAAAAATAGTGATGAGGGGGATGGCCCCTTGATCTCCAAAAAATGACCAGGGGTGCCCCTAAGTGGCTGTGGGGGACAAAATCATCCTCATGGGTCTCCGACTTAATCGAACAAGAATGTATCCCATCTGCAAGGGCTCGAACAATGATGCAAGCCCTCCCTTTGTTTCCCATGGTTAGACACAACCCCATCTCGGCCCTGGATCTACTGTCAAGTGTGTGGTGCAAGAGTGTAGCTAGTTGGGCAAGGTGGTCCAGGTGCATCATCATCATCAAATAAGTGGGACATGAGCAAGCAATGAATGGTGTTGAAGGATCCTATGGCATGGTTATTTGCTCTCTGCTATAGTGGAGGCCCATGGCTCTCAACGCACACCTTATAATTCCCAATATGACCCTCTAGAGGGCTTGGACCCTGTATAGGGCGACCAAACCCCAAGGTGAAGACTCACCTACAATCTTGCACAAGATCCAATGCATCCCCTCACCTTCCAGTACAATAAATCATTAGTGTAATTGAGCAAATGTGCTTACAATTCATGGAACAAAGTGGGCACTTCATAGTGGCATGCCCTTCCATAATGAGTTTTAGAGTGTACAAGTGTCTCCAAGTTCAAAAAGGAGGTTAATCAAGGACCCTATGAAGTGGTTTCAACCTTTAAGGGGGTAATAGGTCCATGGTACATCCGTCATATGATAGGTGTCATGTGATATAATGATGGAACGAAGTGGGGTATCGGGGAAGGCTCCAAGCCACATGCCATGGTACAAGGGTAACTATGATGAGGGAAGCTCACGCTTGGCTGTATAGATGTAGGAGGGAGCAGTCATGGTACATGAGTTACCCTGGCCTTTGTTTTTCCACCCTTCTTCATATGTCTTTTTCCTTTTATTGATTTATCTTTTATAACTGCTCAGGGCTCAAGGGGATGAGAGCATGATATGAATGATATAGCAATGAATACCCCCTTAAGGTAGGGCAATTCATCACCCACCAAGGGTTTTGACAATCATCGGTTCCTTAATGATACAAGGGGCCAATATGAGGGACCCTAGGAACCAAGGTGATGGCCATAATAATAGGGGTAGAGCTCATGTTGGCTTTTGCTCATGTGCTAAATTTCTATGTCCTGACCATCTTCTGCATTTTATGGTGCATTTCCTATTGAGAGTGGCCAAAATATGTTTTTTATTTTCTTTTTAGCTACATCAACCTCTGGGGCATCGTTCCAAGTGCAACCCAAAGTGTTCACAAGGAGAGGGGGAGGCTAACTCCTTGTAGACCCAATGGACAAATGTGGACCCGGATGGGAAATATGTGAAAAAGAGGTTATAAAGAGTGGAGGGGAGTGATGTATGTGATGTCGGGAAGTGGGGAAGTGGGACCACGCAACCAAAATCGGGGTTTCCCATGTAGTGCCCGTTGCACTCATTTTTCTCAAAGTTTCAAGGAAGCAGATGTACTAAATTTTCAAAGGATTGAGATCGTGAGCCATCAGTGTATTGTGTCATTGTAAAACCATTCTACAAAATTGTAATGTAAATGATGCTAGTAAGACTATGTACGTATGTAATAACCTAGGTAAGTCTATTATTTTGGCGAAAATTTCATCCTAGGAGGTTTTTTGTCTCACTTATTCATCTGTGTTTCTAAACACGAATGGTCAGCAGAGTTTTTCCCTCCAACCTCACCCCAAAGCTAGGGTGGAATTTGTCGTCAAAGTCTTAGGTGAGTCTTAGTGTTTTAGTCGAGTCATATGTAAAAGTGATTTGGGAATAATTTAAGTCAATTGGCTGAATTTTTTTATTACAAATCACTTGGTATACTAGATCATGTTGTGTCGCAGAATTAGGTGTGTAATTTTAGGGTCTATACCGAATGGGTGTTCCCCATCTGAGGGTTGAAAATGTAATTATCTTATGTAAAAAGTATTTTAGTGCATGATCCCTCATACTTAGACACCATGGCTAAAATATTAGAGGGTGGAAAAAATATTTAATCTTCTCAAGTGTCAATTAATTAATTTTTCTGGCAAAAAATTAATTTAATCCTAAGCCTGAAAATTATTTAATTAGAGTCAAATTTAGAGCTTTAGGGAAATTAAATTCTCCAAGTGGAAAAATTTGTGGGTATTGAAGAAATTAATTTTTTGAAGTCCCCCACGAAGGGAATATTGGAAATTTCAAGAAAAATTGGACCCTTGGGCCTTAGTGGTCAAGTCAAAGTTAATTTTTTGAAGAAATTACTTCAAAATAATTATTTTTGAGCTAATAAAAAATGGATTAAATGAGAAATTCGAAAATTCCTCAAAAATAAATATTTTCAACAATGGAGATTAAAAGATGATCAAATATTTTTCGACGACCGAGATTATTTTGACAAAGATCAAGCCAACTAGTCGTTATTTTTCCACTTGGAGGATTTATCTATGAGAGTCATTTGTGTCTCAAGCCATCTAGTTTTGGCTCATGTAACTCTGAAAAGTTGATGTATATTATTGTTCCGCTAGAAACATTGGAATAATCATAATAAATACTTTGGGGTGCAGGTCATGGTGTCTCTGATATGATGATTTGTGGTACGTGTTGGGTATGGGTATTCCTATATTGTGCTTCATAAATATTTTGATCGTTATTTCAATGTAGGTGATACGAACATTCTATTGGTAAGTTGTGAGCTTATCTTAGGTGATCAAATTCACCAGGTGTTTTAACGATTTGTTCTTCATAAATATATAGTGTTTGCAGATTCCCCATCCTTTGGTCTCCATGTTTACGAACTTTGGTTAGAGGTTGACTATGCTTCGACTGTAATTATGTTTATGGTGTTCTAACTTCACTGAGGCTGTGATTTATTATTTATCTTTCGAAATACATTTAGCCACTGCTAAAGATTTAAAAAATTTCAAAATTTTTCCAAACATTTTACATGTATATTTTGTAAAGATAATTTGTATAATACACTTGCATATTATTTTATTTTTCTAATCATGGTGTTGCAGCTGGGGTTTTTGGGGTTTGAATTAATTTTGTTTGTATATATTGGGGTTTTAGGTATTTTTATTTTCATTTGTGCAGGTGAGATCAAGTGAAAAGAGCTAGATCTAGGCCCTTAAGGGTAAGATCTGGTCTACAAATTTTGCAGGGCCAACATCAAGGAATTTTGCAGTGCAATTGAGCAATACTGAAGATCTAAAGCAAATATTTTTTTCTAGCAAGGGTTTTGGCATTTTTTGGCTTCCTCAACCTAGCATGGCCCCTTCCAGCATCAACGTCAACCCTTAGGGCCTTCTTAAGGCTACAGTAGCTCCCTCAAGGGCTACAACCTCCTCTAAGGCAATCGTGTGTTATTTGGCAGCAATGCAGTTGGCACAGAGCAGAGTCAACAGTAGCGCAGAGGCTTCAGTGACAGCGCAGAGACTAGCAACAGT
This sequence comes from Pinus taeda, assembly GCA_000404065.3. Classification (NCBI taxonomy): domain Eukaryota; kingdom Viridiplantae; phylum Streptophyta; class Pinopsida; order Pinales; family Pinaceae; genus Pinus; species Pinus taeda. Next base: position 342,766 of record APFE030817937.1, on the reverse strand, counting down.
CAGAGACTTGGGAGACAGCTGCATCATATTGATCACAATTGATTCAGTATTTTGGATGTTTTTTAGTTGCAGTTGTTGTAGTTGGAGCAGCAACAGATGGAGAGGGAGTTGTAGTGCAGATGCAGTACTTGGCAGCAGTACAGCAGGGTTAGCAGCAACATAGATGTAGCGTATATCATAGTTGCACAACAACAACTAGACATGAGCAACACGACAGGAGGTGGTGCAGAGATAAGGTGTTTCTTTAGTGGATTGGAGTGCTAGAGCACATTTCTTGCTAAGAGGGAGTGTTATTTTTTGTAGCATCAGATGTGTTTTAGCCATGAAATTTGGTGGAGAGGCTAGAATACATGTATTCTCCAAAACCCAAAAAACGTTTTTGGAAATTCCACCTAGAGATGACTTAATTAAAATAATTAATCAGTGTTTTAATATTTCCTAAGTTTAGTTAAAGGGTATTAATTAAGTCATGGTGAAAATCTTCTAGAAAAAGACTTGGATCGATTTCTAGTTAACCTTAGCCATCGATTAAGTTTTAATCGTGGCCATTGATGTCTCAACGAGAGATTATAAGAAGAAACTTGATGGGGTTTGGAGAACACACATCAGCAATTCGATTTCACTGGCAGATCGATTTCAGAGTAGCAACGCTAAGTGGTCGGAGAGAGAGCTAGTGAGCTCGAAGCAGTGAGAGAGGGGCAGACATAAAAAGGTTGGAGGAAGTTTTTCTAGTTCCAGTGAGTGCACTATAGAGAGAGTGAGTGCCACAAAGAGGCAACGTGGAGCCATGCAGAGACAGCGTAGTGCTTCAAAGCAGATTTTGTATTTTGCTGGGGAGAAGCAGTGATGCAGTGCCAGAAGTCGGAAAGAGAGTTTGGAGGCCAAGAGGATCCATCTTCCAGACAACAGTCGATTAAAAACGAGGGCGAAAGCAGTTCTGAGTTGTGGGACACAGTACTGCATAGGCTGACGCAGTGACTACGCAAAGGCAGCAAAGAGCAACTCAACTTGAGCCAAGGTCAGTGTCAGATTGCCTGTGGGAGTGAGATTTTTCTCACTAGATTTATTATCAGTCATTTCTCTGTATGGATTACTAGATTTGAGCATTCATGGTCTTGTACTCAGATTTACTACTGCATAATATTAAAATCCTCAGCGGCTGCACCGATTTTCCCAAGTTGGGTTTTTTCGGGGACTTAGTCCAAAAATCACTGTGTATTTGTGTGTGTGCGCATCTATTCTTTCAGCATTTTTATTTCTTCTGCAGTATTTATTTTGCGAAGGTTGTAGTATATTTGTTTCGATATTTGTTGTAGCACACAGCAAATAATTTGCTTAATTAAATTAACAAATAGAAGAAATAACATCAGTTGTTGCAATAGGATTCAGAGTTTGTCGAATTTTCACAAAGGAGGCCTCAAGGACTACTTCGCTTAGCTTTTAGGGCAAGAAGAAGTGACCTCAAAGCTTTATACTTCGCTTTTCAAAAAGAGATGGCTTATCAAGATAAATTCAATGGTAGAATTATCCCTAGGAGATTTCATTCAACATACATGGACCATACATTGAGAGATGCTATATAGAAACAATAATTCCACAATTTCACAATTTCACAATTATGCAATGCAACAACTAGCCCTAGTATAGAGAAAATCACATTCCAATGCATATGACAAAGTAAAACAAGAATAGCATTAAATGTGTGTACTCACATGTAAGAGAACATATCCAACCATCAACAATTTGACAATAAAGAAGCTCCAAGATAAGATAATCCAATCCAAACATCAAAATTCATCCATGCTCCAATTCATCCTCCAAGAAAGAAGTGTGAAGTTTTCAAGAGAGAATAATGATCCAATCCAAATTGATGATACAAATGAATTCATGTCTCTCCTATTTATACTTTCATTAGGAGTTAGAATTACCTAATTTGAGCCTACATTATCCCATGAACTAAAATAATGTACAAATAACTATCTATTGGTGACAAGCGCATGAAACTAGCTCATAAATAAAATAATAAGACTCCCAAGAGGTCGAATAATCAATGATGCATGTCGTTGGGCTGTCTAAGAAGCCTAATGAAGTCCATAAGTGTCAAAATGATGAGTTGGACTTCCAAAAGTAATGGACAAGGGGTTGGCCCCTTGTTCTCCACATATTAAACCTTTGGTGCTCCCAATGGTTGTGAGGGTACACAAGTGACCTCATGGGTCTCCAAGTAAGTCGAAGATGCCTGTAAACCATCTATAAGGGCTCAGATGATCGTGTAAGTGATGCCATATCAACAACAAGTCCTAGGTCATCTACCAAGTGCATAGTACATTTGTGGGGTTGGTTGGGCAAAGGTGAACCAAGTGCATCTTCCTCGTCCAACAGGTGAATCTCGAGCAATCTCTGGACATCTCTAGGGAACCATGGAGTGTTGTCTACTGTTATGGAGGCCCATGCCTCTCAACACACACCCTACATATGCCAATGTAGCCCTCTGGAGGGTTAAGACCCCATATAGGGAGACCAAACCCAAGATGGAGACCACCTACAATCCTGCATATGATCCAATGTGTCCCCTAGCCTTCTAGTATGACAAGTCATCAAGGAAATCGAGCAAAAGAGCTTACAAACAATGGACAACAGGCGGTGATTTCATAATGGCATGCCCTTCCATAATTGGCTTTGGCGTGTGCTAATGTCTTCAAGCTCCAAGAGGGCTTAACCAAGTATCCCATTAGGTGGTTTCCACTTCTAAAGGGGATAATATGTCCAAGGTACATTCTTCAAAAGGTGGTGGCATGAAGTAGAGGGATGAATGGAGTAGGGAATGAAAAGGGGCAGCCCTAAGCCACATGTTGGGGTACAAGGGTAGCTAGTAAAGTGGATTCCACACTTCAGTATATAATGTATAGGAGGGAGCAATCGTGGTACATTAGGTGCCCCGACCTTGATTTTTCCACCCTTCTTTAATGCTTTTTTCCTTTTTATGATTTTTCTTTAATTAACTGCTTGGGGCTCAAGGGGTAAGAGCATGATGTGTGAGATATAGAAGTGGATACCCCCTTTTAAGATAGGGCGGTTCATTTCCCACTAGGGATTGAGACAATCATGGATTCCTATACGATGAAGGATGCTCATTGAGCCTGTAGGAACCAGGGTGATGGCCATGATGATGGGGTAGAGCTCATGTATGGGCTTTTGCCCATGTGCCAAATGTGTTTGTCCCAACCATCTTTTGAATTTTGTGCTACATTTTCCTGTTGAATGTGGCCAACTTCTGGGGCATCATTCCAGGCCTGACCTAAGGTGTGGGCAAGGGGAAGGGGGAAGCTAGCCCTATCTAGACCCAATGGAGGAATGTGAACCCAAGTAGGAGAAATGATGAATGGGGTTATAATGAGTGGAAAGGGGGGAATATATGTGGATGAGGGAGCGGGACCATGCAACCAAAATCAGGGTTTCCCATGAAATACCATCCCTAAGCCAAATGGTCAGTAAAAGATCGCATGGGACTAGAATCCAAGGTTAATATCCAAAAGGGGTTTAGGGAACAAGAGTGTTGACCTAGCCCATTCTTTCCGCCGAATCCCCCCATTAATCCATGCCCGGAAGTGTCCATGATAAGCAAACTACAATACTCAATTACCAAATGGCAAGGCATACCTCTAGGTTCAGGAAGCCCACCTTCAAACATACGATCATGACAGATGGGTGAGGGACCACATGGCTGGCTCAAGTGGCAAAGAAGTGGCACAATGAGCTAGTTGGTGGCTGCAAGGGGTTGTTGGCTGTCAGCTCAGGATCATCTCCTAGAAAAAATTTCTGTTAGGGATATCACCCACCAAATGGTGGGCAACAAGTACTTAAGGAAACATTTAAGTAATCTCACATCAAGATCACTCATAACCTTTGCATAATCATTCTAGACCTAGTTGCACTAATAATTTACCTCCAAGCATAAGTTTGGTTGACAGACTTCTAGGGCCACCCTTTCTCACCTAGCTTGAAGGATTAAACACCTTTTTAGTGGTTAACACAGTGACCTTGCAGTCGTCAAAGCCACAATCTCTGCAACACCGGAGGCACTAGGTGGTTGGAACACAGGGGGAGGTATCGTTAATCAAGCCTTTACTTGCTTCCCGTTGGGTTCCATCCCACAACCTACTCTAAATATTGGTCTCAAAACAGTTAAGAGGAAGGTTCCATTTAGACTAGGCATATAACTTAAAAGTGACAAAGATACTTGCACTACACTTAGATCTTCGGACTTGCATCTCATATAGGTTAGTGAAGCATATAAGCAGCAGTTGTCCTTCCAGCTACTTGGTCTTAAATTGTAATAAGCAAGAATTTTGACTCCATAAGGCACTGGTCTCATATCTGAATCTTTGAATTTTGCTAAATTTAACCAAGTAGCTAGGCCACTCAATCGTGTCTCCTGAGCTTGTTCGTTGCCAACTTGCCTTCCACCTTTATCTTTCACTAGGGACTACCCCCCATAGCTTAATGCTGGGAGACAGCTAGAATGGAGTGGGGGGGCCTCAAAGTGACAGCCCCTGCCCTGACCCGTTGTCTTGGTGCCCGTACAATCTAAGTGACAACAGTGCCACTCATGAAGCTAGTAGCTAATAGAGGAGATCCCACAAGACTAGGATACAAGGTTAACCACCGAGTTGGACAAGCGAACAAGAGTAAAGGCCAAGCCCATTCTTTCCGTCGAATTCTCCCACTAATCCATGCCCAAAAGTGTCCATAATAAGTAAGCAAAAATACCCAACTACATAATGAAATCCATACCTTTGATGTTGGAAAGCCCGCCTTCAAACATACGACATGACAAATGGGCGAGGGTGCATAATGGTTGGCTCAAGTGGCGGAGATGTTGGTACATCGAGCTATCTAGGGGCTGCAAGGGGTTGTTGGCTATCCACTGAAGACAATCTAGGAGAAAAATTCTCTTATGGGTGTCACACATAGTTGGTGGGTAATGTGAGAATTCTGAAGTCTGGAATCCTACTGCAGTAACTAATATTATCTCTTCTACTTGTTAAATAAATTAAACAAATTATTTGTAGTTTCTTACGGCAAATATCGAAATAAATACACTACAACCTTCACAAATTAAATACTGCAGAAAAATAAATGCAAGAAAAATTAGAGAAATGCTAGCGCGCATATAAACACATTAACACAGTTATTTTTGGACAATCATCCCCAAAAAAACCCAATGCGGGAAAACTAGTGCAGCAAATGAGGGTTTCTATATTATTCTTCAGCAGTAATTCATGTACAAGATATCAGACAACAAAAATAGAGAAAGAAACACTTAGAGAAATTTAGCATTAAATTTCTCACTCTCCACAGCAATTCTCTAACCCCGAAATGGACTCTCTGCCCTTACGTTGGTCTCATTGCGTCATCCTCTGCACAGTGACTGTGCAATGCCCTAATGAACTACATCCTCTCTCACGCTAGCCCTTCCAGAATTTATCCTGCACTCTCGGGCTACTGCTGATGCCCTCTCTCTCTCCCCTCCAACTCACCCTCCGGCTCTATCTTCTCTTACTGAACTTCAGCCACTGAGAAAATCGATCTACTTGGGCAACTGAGTATCAACACTAGTGTGTTCTCCTCCATATACCCATCGACTTCTTATAATCTTCTGTTGGAGCACCAATGGCCGAGATTAAAACATAATCAATGACCCAGACTAATTCCCAGTCGATCCGTGTGAGTTTCTAGATGATTCTCACCACATCTCAATTAATACTGATTAATTAACCATATTCCCTAAGTTTACACTTAGGAAATAATTAAAAAATTGGTTAATAATCTAATTGAGACACTTCTAGGTGAAATTTCCATAAATGATTTCTAGGTTTTGGAGAACTCATTCATTCTAGCCTCTCCACAAAGTTTCATGGCTAGAACACATCTGATGCTACAAAAACTAACAGGTAACACCTCCTATAGGGGTCACCCACATGATGGTGGTAACAGGGACCAGCTGATGGAGATCCATCATCCTAACTGTATAGATTTGAGGGAGAAACTGTGGAGGCATGAGTTACCCCTTTCCTCAGTCTGCTTTTTCCATGCTTTTGGTGTTCCTTTTACTTCTTTTTAATATTGCTTTTAATGATATAGCATTTATTTACCCCTTAATGATGAGTCAACTTCTCGTTCTTCAGGGTTGGGACATGCAAGGGTTCCTTTATTATGTGTTGGAGCAACTAGTGCATAAGAACCAGATGATGGCTAATGAGGGGGCTACAGCTTATGTTAGGCTTTTTCCCCGTGCTAATTAACATCTTGGCCATATTTTGCATTTTAACTTTTCTTTTTCTTTCATTGTGGCCATCTTATGCTTTTAGCTTTCTTTTAGTTGCATTGACCTTTAGGGCAAATTTTTTTGCCCAAACTCATGAATGAGGATGTGAAGGTGCCAATCCCAATGAACCAGTGACAGCACATGCAAAGGATGGGCATGAAGTAAGGGGAATGGTGAAGAGTGATAAGTATGGGAAGGTTATGGACACACTACTTCAATCCAAGTTTCCCAAGTAGTGTCCCTCCTATAACCCTAAGGCCTTAAAGGAGGTCCCACTGGACTAAAGTCAAAAGGTAACCCCGCTGGTAAGATGAGAGAATAAGTTTACAATCAAGATCGGTCAATCATCTAGATCACCCCTTAACCCATTTTGCAATGTCGAAAACATTAAGTAAAAGCACATGATTGCAAAATGGTTAAAGTACCTACCGAGTGGTGACCCACCTTCCTTCAAGAGGAATGTCGGATAGTGAATCCGGTGCGAATGGCAAAGGAATATGACATATCATCATATAATGAACAATGTAGGGTTGTTGGCTAGTTGGTTGTCCAAAGTAGGATAAAAATTTTCTCTTATTGGGTTACCCACTTTTTGGTGGGTAACAGTGGCCACACTTCATCTCCTATTGGAATTTCTAGAACCTCTAAATCTAGAAGAATAATAGTAGATTTCCTTAATATTGGTGGGAGGGGTGATGTGGATGCAAAAGTGGTGTGGTTTCTTTGTGCTTGCAGTATACCATTCAATGTGCTTCGATCTCGCCACAAGCATGATTTGGTTAAGGCCATCAATGAAGCCCCAAAAGGATACAAGAGTCGTAACTATGAGAAAGCTAGAACTTTGTTAATAGACAGAAAAAACAAATATTCATAGAGCTTTGACACAATTTACAAATGAGTGGGCGGATTGTGGGGTATTCATTATATCAGATGGTTGGACAAATGTTAGAAACCAACATTTGATAAATGTTCTTGGTGTTTCTACTAGAGTTGCAGTGTTTCTTGCAAGTCATGACTCCTCCTCCATCACTACATCCTCTCAACAGTGAAAACATTGCAGATCACCTATTGAAGACAATTAATGATTTTGGTCCTAATAATGTGGTTCAAGTAATCACTAATAATGTGTGAAATTGTAAGAAAGTGAGAAAGATCATTGAGTGGCATCACCCACACATCTTTTGGTCCGGATGCTTGGTGCACACATTACCTTTTGATGCATGATATTGTGAAGCATAAAGAATGTGGATTAGTTGTACAAGAGAGGAAAGCAACTCATTAAATTTGTCACAGGGAATAAAAGGGTCAATTACTTTTATGGAACTTACTCCAAGTTGCAGCCGCTAAAGATTGCAAAAACTAGATTTGCAAGCTACTACCTCACCTTTAGGTGCCTATTGAAGGCGAGACAAGCTTTAAGTTCTATGGTGACATGTGATTCATGGGATGACATGAGCACTGATAGAGATGGTGCTAACGTATTGAAGGACAGTGTTCTTGATAGCCAGTTTTGGTCACAGGTTAAATATGTTTTGCAATTCACCAAGCCAATTTATTGCATGATAAATTTTACAGATTCAAATCAGCCAATAATTGGGGAGGTGTATGAATAGATGGATAGCATGCTGGGGCAGATTAAAGACATTGTTGAACCTAGAGATATCAACTTGTATAATTATATTCATGAAGAGGTGGAAAAACGATGGGAAATGCTAAACATTCCACCTGTATCATGGCTTTCATCATTAGCACCTGGTGAGGGGACCAAAAGAAAACCACACCAATATACAGAGGTTTAGGCTAGTTATATGGAAGCATTGGATAAATTAGTCCCTGATGAGGAGTGTGACACCATACAAAGATAGTTGAGCAACTACATACTTGGCACTAGTGCCTTTGGGACCAATCATGCAATTAGAGATGAGGGAATTTGTCTTCTCTTGAGTGGGGGAACATGCATGGTGGTGCTCCTCCACATCTACAATGTTTGGCAATACAAGTGCTCTCACAAGTGGTGAACACTACTTTTGCAAGGAGGTGTTGGAACACCTATAGTTTCATCAACAGTGTCAAAAGAAACACGTTGAATGTAAATCGGGCAAAGAGCTTGGTTTATGTTCGTTACAAGTTGCGATTGTTTTTCCATTACTGTAAGGAGGCAAAAACAGATAGAGACTTAAAGGTTTGGGACAACAATCCATAGGAGTATAATTTGGAGGATGGAGTGTTGTATTTAGAGCAATTGGAGGATGCTCTTCTCTAGGATGACGATGAACATGTTGAGATGCCACCCCCATCCAATGCCATTATTCCAATGTTCAAGCCTTCAACATCAACAGTAGGGGCTTCATCTTTAATTCCATGGCCAAAGTCTACTTCACTGCCACCACATGGAGGCCCACATAGCAATTGAGGTGGTGTACTAAGAAGCAGATATTAGTAGATAGATTCACAATTCACTATTGTATTTGCCATAGGCTATAGATGATAGATTAGAGTCTTAGACTTTAGTGTTGTGAATTTGAACTTTTCAGTTTTCCTACTTCAGTGTGAAGGTGGTGGCCTATTTATAAACATTACTATTTGGTCATGTTGACAGTTGCTTGATGAGTCAATTAAATGTTTTAACTTCTAAGTTTTAATGGTCTACTTTCTATTGTAAGCTTAAAAATTTGATACTTTCTACCTTATATTGCCTGTGATATGATTAAAATTTTGAAATTTGTTGGTAATTGCTAGAATCTAGATGGTTGATGCTCAAATAATTAATCTTTAATGTACTAGGGATGCCATTTCTATCTTGATTTATGTACAAATATGCATGTTTTCATATCTTCTGCAACTAATTTGGCATTCTGGATGTTTTTTTAATGTAAATGCAAAATAATATATATATATATATATATATATATGCTCTAATTCCGAAGATTTTTGGAAAATGACATTTCCAACACTTTGCTTCCAAAAAATGCACTGTTTCATCCCCCTTCATACAACATTGCTTGGAGAGGCCAATTTTCAAATGGACATAACTTTGTGTCCAAAGCTCGGATCGAGATAAAATTTATATTGTTGGGAAGTTCTCAATGAGCAGAAGAAAATGGTGGTCTTAGAAATGAGTTTTGAGGCAGTTGAAGGAAGAGGAAATTTGATAATCTCCATATCCATAAAGAGACCTTGGGGGTTGGGACTGGATACCCTGTATCCCTAAATTAGGCATTGGAGTCTGGGTATGTTACAAATAACCAAATCTATAATTATTTTTATGGTTGAAATTTTGGTTAGGGGGTTCCTTTGTTATTTTGTTTGTTGTCCTGTGATTGCAAACTATAAAATATGCAAAAAAATACAGGGACAACAACAAATCCCCTTGAAAAAAGGTCAGCCAAACAGTGTCTTAGCACTCTAAATCAAGTATCTAAAGATGGTGAGACTAGGAGATGTTAAATAGATCTTTTATGCTCACTCCAAAGCTTATTACCAGCAATAAAATGCAATTTGCATCACGCTGGAAACTGATTTGTTAAGATCAAGGGATCAAATCCCACTAGGTACACTACCTAGAAAATTTTCAGCAAAGAACTTAAATTTATAACAGCTAGAAAACAATGTTTTTAGACTCTAAATATGAGATATAAACAAGTATAATTAATGCAGACTCTATCTATAAAGTTCTATTGTAAAATACTTACTTGAAGAGCAATTGAAAGTTTGAAACCTTGAAAACAGACCAAATTTGTTATGTTACAGCAAGAAAATAACAGCGATCTGCAAAGGACACTTAAGATATTGTGAAATACATATCCAAAGAAAGCTCAAAATATGTTATGTTGACCATTGGCTAAAATGTGACTTTATTGCTCAGTACCCTAAGGCATAAAACTAGCTATTAATGATAGAAACTTGAAAAACCGGCTAGTTAATTATACTAGGCTAAAATAGAAAAATAAAAGATTGTAATTTCTATATAAATAAGTGGTTGTTGAAAATAAGTTATCGATTACCACAATACCTTACCTCAAAATGCTGGATCGTGAACCACAGTTCCTCTTAAGTCAATTATGTAATTTGGACAGTGAGGTGAGCTTAGCCTTGAAAAGAGAATGCCGTCCCCACCTATGTCTAAAAAAATCCACACCTTTCAAATCCAACTGGGAATGACCCCTAGCGTGGCATCTCTGATATTTGGGTCAAATGTGTGGTGAATGCTATTCTTCTCCCAGTTGGAGCTACCTCCTCAAAATATTGGTCTAACCTTCGTCCAAGCAGTCCACCTACAATGAGAACATAAAGCACATTAGTGCCTAGTCCACCCTTTCCACATGACTATGTAGCCCCTCAATGGGTTATCACTCCAACTGCTATGTAATTTTACTTATTATGGAAATTGAAAACAGACCAAATTTGTTTTGCTACAGCAAGAAAATAACGGAGATCTGCAAAGTACACTCAATATACTAAGAAATACATATCGAAAGAAAGATCAAAATATGTTATGTTGACCATTGGCTAAAATGTGACTTTTTTGCTCAATACCCTAAGGCATAAAATAAGCTAATTATACTAAGCTAAAATAGAAAAATAAAAGATGTTAATTTTTATATAAATAAGTGGTTGTTGAAAATAACTTATCAATTACCACAATACCTTACCTCAAAATGCTGGATTGTGAACCACAATTCCTCTTAAGTTGATTATGTAATTTGGACAGTGAGGTGAGCTTGGTCTTGAAAAGAGAATATCGTCCCCACCTATGTCTAAAAATCTTCCACACCTTTCAAATCCAACTAGGAGTGACCCCTAGAGTGGCATCTCTGATATTTGGGTCAAATGTGTGGTGAATGCTACTCTTCTCCCAGTTGAAGCTACCTCCTCAAAAGATTGGTCCAAGTTTCGTCCAAGCAGTCCACCTACAACAAGAACATAAAGCACATTAGTGCCTAGTCCACCTTTTCCACATGACTATGTAGCCCCTCAATGAGTTATCCCCCCAACTACTATGTAATCTTACTTGTTATGGAAATTTTTTATGTTAAGCCTTGTTACAACATGAATCAAGAAAGAAATATATAGGAAAAACAACCCACACAATATTTTTACACAAAGGTTTGCAAAATGAGTTATTTTTTTATTGCATAAATGATCTTACAAACCAACAACAACTTGAAAGAGAGGAGAGACTAGCTTTTTAAAATTTTCCTTTTCTAACGTCTAGTTCAACGTCTCTCTCAAAAATAATATTTTTTATTTGTCATCCACATGTTAGAGACTAAATAAATTACAAAAAAATATTTTAATTACAATGATTTGCCCACTAAGGGGTTCGACTTAGCTCACTTGTCCCTTAGAAGTCCAATGCCCCACTTGCATTGACCCCCGAAGAGAAAGAGATGAAAAACGGTAGTCAAAAGATGCTCAACATTCCACCTTGAAGACTCCAATGGCTAGTTGAAGTGGTTCGCTCCACTAACTTTCATTTAATTTTGTCCTTGGCAATTCAACTTGGTCCATGGAAGCTTTATTTGTTTGAAAAGAAGATTATTTGACTTTTACAATGGCTACCTTTTGTCCACACAATGGTCCAATGGCCCATTTGACTTCTGAACAACTAGTTTTGACTCCTAGTGTTTCTCTTGAATTAACTTTAATGGCTAGTAAGACAGTCAACTTGGACACCTTGGCTAGACCTTCAATGCCCGTGAGATTTTGAGGCTACTAACACATGGGTTTTGTCTGGCTAATTTTTTACATAATTTTTGACATATTGCATGCCCCTTTACACCAAGTCTCTTGACCCATATGTGCCATGTCATCATGCCTAGAGAACCCGCCACCTAGGTATTATCCAAATGATTTTGTAGACCACTTTTAACGTATTGCATGTCAAATTATGTCAAAATTTGCCCCTATTATGCCACCTAGAAGCCCCGCATACTGTTGGACCACCTTTGACTGCCTTTTTCTTAACGATGCCTTCACATTCTGGAAAAATTTCAACCTGGCATGTCATCTAAATTTTTTGCTAAGCATTTTGAGACTAAGTTGACTTTTTGACTTCTAGGACCATATGCATTAGGAAATGTGAACTACCTCGATAAATGTGAAAATGTTGATTTTGTGAGACTACCATGTTGAGAAATCTCTAAGGATTACTACACCAAGGCCAAGGCCACATACAAACTCGACAACACAAAAAAATATGGAGTAAGACATACATGCACCCTAACGCGGGTTGGACTTGCCCATACAATGGTGATCACCCCTACATAACCAAAGCTTTCACAAACCATGAGTCGTAATGGAATCCATCCATAGTCCTCCAATCCTATCCAAGACAAAAGGAACTAGGGATGTAACCCAAAGGGACCAATCATGGACAACCATCACACTGCCAGAACACCTAAATACAAAGACTCACATGTTTTTTACAAGGCTTTTGACTTGTGACCTTAGGCTTACATTGGTGATAATCCAAAGTCAAAAAATGTATGTACCTCTATTGACATGAAGGATAATAAGGCCTTGGCTATTATCATTTTTGTGCATCATTTAATTACTGTCCAAGAAGAGTCTCTTGATGTTGGAGCAAGCTCCAAACTATGTAATCCTAAATGATGGTGGGCGTACATTGGTGATAATGCAAAGTAAAAAAAATGTATGTACTCCTGCTAACATGAGGGATAATGAGGCCCTGGTTGTTACTGTTTTTGTGAATCATTTAATTACGGTCCAAGTAGAATCTCTTGATGTTGGAGCGAGCTCCAAACTATATAATCCTAAATGATGGTGGAGTATAGTTTTCTTCATAGAAACATATATATAAGTGTAGCACTAGCAATACTAAAATTTGAACAAATTAAATAATTCCAATCCTGGAGGAAATGGTTCAAGTAGCAAAGAATGTGTAAGAAGGATAGAGATGTTGTCAAGCAAGGACCTACTTAATCGAGGGTGATGGGCTTAAAAAAATGAAATACTTAGTAGGCTTATGTACTGCAAACATTTTTTGTTCAGAAATAAATATTGCTTCAACAAACATAGTACTTTGTAAAGGCATGGGCTTAATGTTGTGTATGTTGTCATTTTTTAGAGGAAGATAGTGGTATTCTTAGGGATGTTGACGGGAAAGAAATTGTTTCACCCATATCCAATGTTTTATCCATTGAAAGTAACCTACTGTGTGTTGATTTGTGGTAGCATCGATGTGCTCTAGCCATGAAAATTAGGGGAGAGGCTAAGGCACATAAGATCTCCAAAACCCAGAAATCGTTTTGGGAAATTCTATCCGGTTGGAGAGATATTAAAATAATTAATATTTTTAATGGAGTTCCTAAGTCTAAACTTAGGAAAATTAAAATATTAATGGGTATTAATATAAAACTAGGTGAGAAGGTTCTAAAAGACAAGGATCAAGCCAAATTTAATCTTAGCCGTTGGTTAGGGACTTAATCTCGGCCGTTGAAGACTCAACAAGAAAAGTATAAGAGGAGGCTCGAGGGTCAGTTGGAGACACACCAGTAGATACTCAGTATCTCAAGGAAAATCGGTTCTCAAAGAGAAGGAGATCGATTTCAGAGGGAGAGTTGCAGGGTGGAGGAAGAGGGGGATTAGCAAAAGTTAGGGAGCTCAGAAGAAGTGACGCAGGGACTCTGAGAGACAATGCAGAGGGAGACGCAGGGATGACGCATAGAGGGACCAAAGCTATGCAGAGCCACGCAAAATGACGCAGTGTTGATTTGGGTTAGCATCAGATGTGCTCTAGCCATGAAAATTGGTGGAGCACATGAGATCTCCAAAACCCAGAAGTTGTTTTAGAAAAATTCATCCGAATGAAGAGTTATTAAAATAATTAATATTTTTAATGAGTTCCTAAGTCTAAACTTAGGGAAATAAAAATATTAATGGGTATTAATAAAGATAAGGATGAGAAGCTTCCAAAAGATAAGGATCAAGTCTATTTTAATCTTAGTCGTTGACTAGGGACTTAATCTCGACCGTTGATCAACAAGAAAAGTATAAGACGGGACTTGGGGGTCAGTTGGAGATATACTGAGGGAGACCAGTCAGTTCGATTTCTGGAGCGGGGCTTGCTGAGAAATTCGAATTAGAAGACTGGATTGCAGCAAGAGGTAGCGAGTACGGAACAGAGAGGCGAGAACAGTTCCAGAAGATCAACACAGAGATCAGAGAGGCAGACGCAGAGGTAGCATGACTACGCAGTCACTAGAGGGCCTATGTGGGTGACACAGAGAGGCCCAGTGCTGACACAGAGAGGCAAGAGCTGACGCAGAGGGTCTGGGAGTTGCGCAAAGGCCAGCAAGTTTGATGCTGAGTCTAGGGGAGGTGCTGGAGAATTTATCTTTGTTGGGTGAACCAAGTTGGCACCCAGTTGTACTCAAGAAAAGATGATTAATAAAATCCTCCTCTGTTGTATCGGTTTTCCCACATCGGGTTTTTCCGGGGACATTTGTCCAAAATAACTGTGTTGATGTGTTTGGCTTTTTTGTGCATGTATTTGTTTCTGTTTTATGGTGTGATATCTGCAGTAGAGTTTATTTTAATAATTACTTAAGCGATTTTGTAAATAACTTATTAAAGAATAAGTAGGAAAAATAAATCAGTTGATGCAGTAATAGAATTTTCACATAGTATCAAAGCAAAGAATCAAAGACATGAAGGGAAATCAATTATGGGTCGAGATCATGATGCAGAGGCATCAACATCAGGTGACTCATGCAGATTTTCAGAAAGTTGCACAAGGGATAGAAATCTCGATTTCTCTATGTTGGCTTCCAGATTGGAAGAAGAAGTTGCTTGTGTAACAAGCTCGGCATAATCTGAGGTATGGTATACAGACAATGGAGCCTCTTGGCATATGACAGGAATCCGGAAATGTTTCTTTGAGTATCAAGAGGAAAGGATGAATTTTCAGATCACCATGGGGAATAAAGCAAAGTGTACTCCAGTAGGAAAGGGGACCATAGTGTTTCAAACAGAAACGGGAGAGCGGTTCTGAGCCACCAATGTGCCGCATGTGCCAGGATTGGGGATGAACTTACTTTCCGTATCACAACTTCAAAGCAAGGGCTATGACGTTTTCTTCATCAAGGAGAAAGTGTACGTCAAAAACCCAACCTGGAAAAAGAAAGTGCAGATCAGAATCAGGAGTAACAGGCTGTACAGGTTACAGTTAAAATCACCAATGGCACTGATAGGTAGTCATGGGGACAAGGATTTGAATGAACTATGGCATAGACGAATGGGACATTTGCACCATGGGGCTTTGAGAATCCTCAGGAAAACTGTAACAGGAGTTCCAGATCTTAGTACAGAAAGAGATGATGTATGCAGAAGATGTGCTCTGGGCAAGTATGCCAAAGCAACATTTCCTAGAAGTAAAAACAGGGCCAAGAGTGTACTAGGATTGATACACTCAGATATTTGCGTACCAATGTCCACTAAAGCTCTGAGTGGTGCCGAATACTTCGTCACCTTCATCGATGACCACTCCAGGAAAACTTGGATTATTTTCTGGAAACCAAATATGAGGTTTTCTGTCGATTCAAAGAGTTCAAGGCTCTGGTGGAGAATCTGACTGGAAAGAAAATAAAAGTTTTGCCAGGTTTCTAGCTAAGGGGTATGCTCAGAAGGAAGGAATAGACTATGAAGAGACCTTTGCCCCAATAGCCAGGTATACATCTATTAGAACCATGATATCTCTTGCAACACATATGGGATGGGAGATTCAGATGGATGTCAAAACGCCATTCTTGAATGGGGTGATAGAAGAAGTATACATTGAACAACTAGAAGGCTTTGAGACACATGAGAAGAAGTCTCATGTATGCAGATTGAAGAAAGACTTGTATGGGCTCAAACAAGCACCTAGAGCATGGTATGGTCGAATTGATGGCTACTTGTAGAAGATGGGATTCATCAAGAGTGATGCAGATCCCAATCTCTACTATCTGGTTGTAGAGAATGAGCCTCTAGTACTGGTATTATATGTGGATGATCTCTTCCTGACAGGATCATCCAGGCTCATCGAGGATTGCAAGAAGAATTTAGCCATAGAATTTGATATGAAGGATTTGGGACAGATGCATTATTTCCAGGGGTTGGAATTTTGGCAGCAGAAGGATAAAATTTTCCTAGGACAAGGGAGATATGCTACAGAGATCCTGAAGAGATTCAAGATGCAGGATTGTAGGCCAATGGCTACTCTAATGATCACTGGCTAGAAGAAAATTGATGCATCAAAAGACAAGGATGTTGATATCACCTTATACAAGCAGCTCATAAGATCACTGATGTATCTGGTCAATACCAAACCAGACATTTGTTACGCTGTCAACACCCTCAATCAATTCATGGTGGAACCGAAGAGGGTGCACTAGGCAGCAGCCAAACATGTTTTCAGATATTTACAGGGAACAGTCGATTATGGACTCTTCTACACCAGGAGTAAGGATATCAGATTGAGTGGATTTACTGATGCAAATTAGGCAGGAAGTTCAGTAGACCGGAAAAGTACCTTAGGGAACTGTTTCAACATTGGATTAGGAATGACATCCTAGTGCAATAGGAAACAGAAATCCGTAGCTCTGAGCTCAGCTGAAGCAGAATATATGGCCGCTAGCACATCTTCGTGCAAAGCCATATGGCTTAGAACACTGCTTGTAAACCTATTCAGAAGCAAGATGGAAGTGACCAAGATCACGTGTGATAATCAGAGTTGCATCAAGCTATCTGAGAATCTAGCATTTCATGATCGGTCAAAGCACATTGATATTCGGTGTCATTTTGTCAAAGACTATGTCCAACAAGGAGTTGTACAGTCGAGCTACTACACTCCTACAGGATAACAGGTGGCAAACATCCTTACCAAGGCCCTTGGAAGAACAAAGTTTGCCTATTTCAAGGAGAAGATGGGGATGATAAAGAATCCATTTTAGTAGCAGAAATGGGTATGATGTTGCAGTGCAAATGTAGTGTTGGGAGAAAAGGACCAACAACAGCACGGATGCAGAAGGAGTTGCAGTGCAGATGCAGTGTTGGGAAGAAGGACCAACTACAGCTCAGATGCAGAGGGAGCTGCAGTACAGATGTAGCAATGGCAGTGGCAGAGCCATGGGCAGCAGTACAGGATGCAACAGTGCAAAGGATCTTGGGTGGGGAGGCCTAGCATCAGCACAAGTACCGGTGCCGTATAATTAGAGTGATGCTCAGTGTGGGGTATTACTAAAGCACAGTCCTCGCTAAGAAGGAGTGTTGATTTGGGTAGCATCGGATGTGCTCTAGCCATGAAAATTGGTGGAGAGGCTAAAGCACATGAGATATCCAAAACCCATAAATCGTTTTGGAAAAATCCATCCAGATGAAGAGTTATTAAAATAATTAATATTTTTAATGAATTCCTAAGTCTAAAACTTTGGGAAATAAAAATATTAATGGGTATTAATAAAGATAAGGATGAGAAGCTTCCAAAAGATAAGGATCAAAGTCTATTTTAATCTTAGCTGTTGATTAGGGACTTAATCTCGGTTGTTGATTCATCAACAGGAAAAGTATAAGAGGGGACTTGAGGGTTAGTTGGAGATATACTAAGGGATACCAGTCAGTTCGATTTCTAGAGCAAGGCTTGCTGAGAAATTTGAACTAGAAGACTAGATTGCAGCAAGAGGTAGCGATTACGGAACAGAGTGGCAGGAACAAGAACAGAAGATCAGTGCACAGATCAGAGAAGCAGACGCAGAGCCTCTTAGGCAGCAGGACTACACAGTCACTAGAGGGCCTGAATGGGTGACGCAGAGACGCCCAGTGCTGACGCAGAGAGGTAGGAGCTGACGCAGAGGGTCTAGGAGCTGCGCAGAGGCCAGCAAGTCTGACGCTAAGTCTAGGGGAGGTGCTGGAGAATTTATCTCTGTTAGATGAGCCAGGTTGGCACCCAGTTGTACTCAAGCAAAGCTAATTAATAAAATCCTCCTCTACTGCACCAGTTTTCCCGCATTGGGTTTTTCGGGGACATTTGTACAAAAGAATTGTGTTGATGTGTTTGGTTTTTTTGTGCATGTATTTGTTGCTGTTCTATGGTGTGATATCTGCAATAGAGTTTATTTTAATATTTACTGAAGCGATTTCGTAAATAACTTATTAAAGAATAAGTAGGAAAAATAAATCAGTTGCTACAGTAATAGAATTTTCACACGCAAGGCTGACGCAGTGGAGAAAGTAAGTTCTCCAAGGTGTCAGAAAGTCTCAGAGAAAAGTCTTAGGTATTTTCTCCGAGTGTCTATGTAAATTTTTCTGTAAAAGCGATTGTTGTTGAAGATTAATAAAAACCTCCTCTGTTGCACTAGTTTTCCCGCATTGGGTTTTCCCAAGGACAATTGTCCAAAAATAACTGAGTTGATGTGATTGATTCTTGTGCATATAATTGTTTTAGTATAATGATGTGATATCCGCAGTAGAATTTATTTTAATATTTACTGAAGGGATTTCATAAATAACTTATTGGGAATAATAAGTAGGTGCAATAAATCAGCTACTGCAGTAATAGAATTTATGTTTAGACATTTTCACATTGTGCTACACGTGAACCCTCAAAATGCATGTGTTTCAAGACCACATTCTAGTAGAATTGTGGAGAAGAGGAAAATTCAAGACTCAAGTTCAGGGGATCAAGATGTAAAGCTTGCATTAAGATCTTGTTGCTAATCAAGTGCCTACATATGTCATGATTTTAATTACTAGACACTCCTTATTGATCGTAGACAGCTAGTATAAGTGTGAGATTGAATTTTTTCCCAAGGATAATGATGCAGGAAAAATCAACTTTTACTGGAAATTCACCTTCTCTAGATCACACGACAAATCACTTCATCATCAAGCTCTTACTTTTTTCTGCGAAAGTATTTCATATAAAAATTCTACTTCACTTACAGTGAATTCTAGAGCATGCACAAATTAAAATTCTTTCGTGAGCACCACAAATATATGAAACTCTATTTCTTAAATCAAATATGTACATACACACACTCAGAAAACTCTCATTTCTCTCCATTCACTCTCTATGCCCTGATTCTACATACGGTTGGCCATTAGTTCTCATTCAGGCTTACAATGGTTAAATAAAAAGTTACAAGAAAATTAGATTTTACTAAATCCATAAATCACTCCCTGATTTATTCCCTAAAGCTCTCATGATTTATTCACTAAAGCTCTCATGATTTATTCCATAAATCTCTCATAATTTTCAAGGGCAATCAGCTTTTGCCTTGGGGAAAAAATCTCTTATCCATAGCTTTTCTAAAACTATTCTATAATAATTAAATGAAACTAAGAATATTTACAATTAAGGAATTATAATTCTTTTACAATATTGAAACCCCTTTTCGAGCTTTTCTTCAAAAATCTTGATGGCTTGGAAGCTCTAATGCTCTTGCATCAGACTCCCAAGGTAGAAAAAATTCATGACCTCCTGGTCATGTCCCATTATAGCCTGAATTCTCCTGGATCCCAAACTTTGTACTGTAACCGGTCACCTCCTTCATGTTGCTTCTCTGTTGTTGTTGTCACTGTCTTCTTCAACCTTCCAGGTTTCCACACTTTATGTTGCAGTTTTCCACTCTCTTTGTTGATGTACTCTTGTGCACTCATTTTCCTTCTACAATTGACTACCCTTCTTACATTAATGTGCAATTTCTCATGCACTATCATCATTAGTATTCTCATCCTGTCAATTTCAATGTCCAATTGATCTCCTAGTTGGTACATGTTGCTCCTTGTTTGTTGAACTTTGTTGTTGTTGCTCCTCACTTGTTGTTGTTGCATGTTTTCTTCTTTAACATCTGCAGAATTCTTACTCTTTCCTTCATCTGATGCCTTAACCACTCCTTCTATGCCTACAACTTTCATGCAGTTTTCTCCATTACTCCTTGGATTAATTAACAATTCTTCCAACATCCTTAGCTCTTCGTCAAAATTTGTCATCATTAAGTTTGAATGTTGCTCTTCCTCTTTATGCTTCCTTAGACTATCTCCATGAGCCGAATCGTCTTTGTCCTCTGCAACGACATGTTTCTTTAATTGTCTATCAGCAATCACTTTGTTCATTAATTTATGCTTCTCATCATGGTTTTCTTCATGAGAGAATGCCATTTCATCCTCTATCATAATGAAATTTTGAGTATGTCTTCCTTCTATGCCTTGAGAAGACATTTATTTTTTCTTCCTTTGCCTTCATGACAGTTCTAGGTGATTGTCCATCACCATCCACAAAATAACCTGCAACCACACATAAAATATCAGTTTCAAAAATATTTTGATTTTTAGCCTCTTTTATCTCCTCTATCAACACATCCACATGTTTGTGAAATATCCAAACTAGAACCCTTTTTCAACAACTAGAAATTATTCTCCTAATTGTTAATTTTATTTACAATTTATTTGTTGTTTTCTATGGAAAATACTGAATAAATCACACTGCAACCTTCACAAATAAAATTGTGGAAGAATAAAACGTTGGAAGAAATGTTAGCACACACACATAAAATAACACAATTGTTTTTGGACAAAAGTCCCCAGAAAAACCCAATTTGGGAAAACCGGTGCAGCGGATGAGGGTTTTATTATTATGCAACAGTGAGAAAATTTGAGTACAACTAGATGTCGAAATCTGGCAATCTTACAAAGAAAAATACTAGCAAAAATCTAATGAGGAATTTTTCCTCACCCCACAGGCAAACTCTCGGCATGACTTCCCTTCTGAAACTTGGCCCTCTGACCCTCTGCATCAACCTTTGCACAACCTGTTGGCCGTCTAGCCTCAGATTGGTCTCTGATGAAGTCATTTTGCCTTCTGCTAACTAGAAAGATGCTTCTCCGACACTTTGGGACTCCTTCCCGACCTCTAGAACTGAAAACGTCAGTCCCTCTAAGTGATTCAACTTTGCCTCTAGAAGTTGTTGCGCTGCCCCAGCGTCAGCCTCTATGTGGCTCTTCTGCCTCTCTGCAAATGCACTCGTTGGACCTGGAATGTCTCCTCTAGCCTCACTGTCTTTGCCCCTCACACACTGCTTCAATATCTAGCTCTCTCTCTGGCAATTGATTGTTTCTACTCTAGAAATCGATCTGCTCATAAATCGAACTTCTCAAGCGTCTCAAGTGTCCTCTCCATCACCACATCGACTCTTATAATCCTTTGTTGGAGCACCAACGGCCAATATTAAAACATAATCGATAGCTAGGATCATCTCTTGATTGATCTGTGTGAGTTTCTAGATGATTCTTGCCTTGACTTAATTAATACTGATTAATTAACCATATTCCCTAAGTTTAGACTTAGTTAATAATATAATTAAGTCATTTCTAGGCAGAATTTCCAGAAACGATTTTTGGGTTTTGGAGACCTCATGTATTCTAGTTTGTCCACCAAATTTCGTGGCTAGAACATGTCTGATGCTACAAAAACTAACAATGTTGACCTGAACTATCCAAGTAGTTCATGAGACTTGTAGAAAGCCCCTCATCTTCATTCTCACTATTAGAGTCAGTATTTGAATACTGCCATCAGCGATCAAAACTGCTCTTTTCATATCATATTAGGATTCCATTCTGAAATTTTTTCCATTCCACCTAGGTCCTCATTCAAAAATTTACTCATTGATGGTAGCCCTAGTCAAAAAACATCACTCTCCCTCAAAAACCAATCCTTGTTGGCCCACCTTTGTGTCTTACTAAGCATACATCAATCATAAAAGCTCATTTCATCATGTCTTTATGTCAGTCAAGTCAACATGGAGTCTGGCCATTCAAGGTCCCATTAGGTCACTAGGTTTCATTTTCCAACGTTCAATAATACTCCATTTCATCTCATAAGGTCAGCAAAAGTGTGAGAGTGATTGAAATAATATTTCTTTATCATTTGAAGAAGATTTGTTAGTATGTAAAAATGGTTTTCGAAAGTTGTAATTTTGGTTTCAAAGTATGATTTTCATACCAAAGTGTAATTTCATTCAAAAAAGAGATGTAATTTACTTTTATTTTTTTTATGTAATTTTATGTTCACTATATGTAATAAGTATTGTTCCTAAGCTGCCAACTCAAACTCTATATGCCAAGTTCATCAAAGCAAAGTCAAATGTAAAGAGCGCCAAACTCCAGCGTCATCAATCTGCAAAGAAGAAAATCAAAGTGTAAAGGGCAATTAGCAAAGTTTTCAAAGGTGAATTGAAACATTAGAAAGTGGGTTTTAAAATCAAAAAATCAAATTCACTCAAGTATAAGAGCCTTCATAGCATCAAATTCAACTCCATTTGTCTCCTACCATCGTTGAGTAAACTCCAAGAGATCATTTTTCAAGTTCATGGGTGAAATTGCAAAAAATAGAGCAAGCGCTACGCATTTTCCAAAGGGAGGGCACGTTTGCTTGTGGTGCTGCACACTTGCTTCTGGCTCTACGCCCCTACCAAAGAGAGGGCGTGTTTGCTTGTGGTGCTATGTACTTGCCCAGAAAAGCCATAAATGCTGCCAAACTTCGCCAAATTACCTCCAAAGCTTCAGCAACATTGTCTTCAACCTCTGACAAGCGAGTGAATTAAATATATCATTCTTCTTCCTCCTACAGTCATTCCTTATGGTATTTTGAAAGTTTCATTAAAGATTTGGCGTTTTACTCATTTCAAACCCTAGTATCTCCCTCAAACCACCATTGCACTCTCAATTCCCAAATTGCATTCCCCTACACTTTCATACCCTTCCCTCATTACAATTCCCTTTCCCTAAACCCTTTATCCCTGTTGAAATTTCTAAGTTTAACACATTAAAAACCCTTCATGCACTTTACTGATTTATTCCTACCTACTTGTTCTATTAATTAACAAGTTATTTACCGTGTAAATACTGGAAATAAATACAAGTACATGCTCAACACATTACATATCATCAACTGAAGGAAATAGAAACAAGCACACAAGTGACACCGTTGTTTTTGGACTAATGTCCCCGAAAAAACCCAATGCGGGAAAACCGGTGCAGCTATCTAAGGGTTTGATTTATTAAGCAGGTTCATAATACAATCTGGGTGCCAAAATTGGCTCACCCAACAGAGAAAAATCTCAACAGTAGTACCTCTCTACTCGAAAGCAGATATTCCGGCTGAAACCCTAGATAAATACTCCGGCAGCTCCACAGCTCCAATCTGCCCCACGAAACCCCAACATCAGCCTCTAGGGACTGCGTCACCCTCTTTCTGGCCCAGTGTTAGCCCAGCGTCACTCTGGCTTGGCCTACGTCGGCCCTCTGCGTCACCCACGATGGCCCTCTGAGGCACTATGCAACTCCTGGCTGCCTCTACGTGAACCCTGGCTAGCTCTACGTGAACCCTTGGCTGCTTCTGCGTCCCTCTCTCCGGTTACTACACTGATCCTCCCAGTGTTATCTCTGCCTCTCTGCTTCTATATTCACTGCCCCTCAGCTGCAACTTTGATCACTCTCTCAACTTTCTCAGCACACCCAACCCCAGAAAGTCGAAATCTTGATCTCTTGATGTGTTCTCCAAGTGACCCTCAAGCCTCCTCTTATACTTTTCTCATTGACAAATCAATGGCTAAGATTAAGTCCTTAATCAAAGGCTAAGATTAGATCTAGCTTGATCCATGACTTTTGAACCATTCTAACACAGTTTTATATCAATTCACATTAATATTTTAATTTCTTTAGGTTTAGACTTAGGGACTCCATTAAAAATATTAATTATTTTAATATCTCCCAAATTGTTTAGAATCTGCCCAAACCCTTTCTGGGTATTGGAGATCTCATGTGCCTTAGCCTTCCACCAATTTCGTGCCTAGAGCACATCCAATGCTAACCAAATCAACACTCCCTCTTAGCAAGGACTGTGCTCTAGTAATACTCCTCACTGAGTATCACCCTGATCATCTGACATCGGTCCCTGTGTTGATGTTAAGCCTATTGGCCATCATCTGCACTGCTGCAACCTATACCGCTACCCATGGCCCTGCCATTGCCACAGTTGCATCTCTACTGCAACTCCCTCTATATTCGGTTGTTGCCCATGGTCCTGCCACTACTGCATCTGCACTGCAACCCCTCTCATCATGTTGCATCATGCTGCCCATAGCACTACCACTGCTAATTGCTGCACTGCAACTCAGTTACTGAAAAGTAACTGATCTCCCAACTTTGACATCTTCGTTAGGCTAGAGACACCCTCGATGTTGAAACTCCCTCTATCGCCGACAAGTGCTCCCTCTCTGACCTCTGTGCTGCTGCAACAACTCTATGCATCTCGCACTATTGCACACCTCTCTGTGTCATCTTGCACTAGTGCAACACTCCCATGCAACTCGCACTGCTGCCTCACGCTATCCTGGGAATCTTGCATTGTAGCTCCCTCTATCGTTCCATCTGCATCCATCTCTACTGGCATTGCCAGTACTACTACTCCTTTTCGATGCTCCCGTAGCAAGGTCTAATCCAAGAGGTTGGTACCTCGAGGATCCTGCCCCTCATCGCCTGTAGTCTATCTGACTATAGCTCGATGTTTCCCCACTTTCGCTCAAGTAGTGTGTGTGCACTCATGGCAAAGTCATCTTCTATCTCCACTTCCTTCTCTGCCCTTGTTGGCACTGCCTTGATCTCGGAGGCCTCTCCCTTACTCTTCTTTCTTGGACACTGGGCTGTATAGTGACCCAGCTCCCCACAGTGGAAGCATTTGACCTTAGAGAGGTCCTTCTCCTTTCGTTTCTCCTGCTTCCCTCAGATGCTAGGGCAGCATCCTCTTCCTCCTTCTTGATTCTAATCCCCTTGTCGCTGCTTCCCACCTTGCTTAGCCTTTTAATCTCTTCTTAGCGAAGAGCAGCCCACATTTCCTCCCAATCTGGAAGGGTCGCCCTACCCAGTATGCTCTGGAAAAACACCTCCCAATCTTCTACGACTACGTTCAGGGTTGTTCTCACCATCAATTCTGGATCTAGCATTGGCCCTATGGAAGTCAGCTAATCCTGGATCTCCTTCAATCGACCGAGGAAGGGGTCGATCTATTCTCCCTTCTGCATCTGGTATGATCGTAGTTGATTTTCTAGTAACATCCTTCTCTGCACAGAACTATGTTGGTACAATTTCTTTAGGGCCTCCCACATCTCATTTGTTGTTTCCTTTTCGGCAATATGCGGTACTACATGGTCCTTGACCCTGTCAAGGATGATGCTCTTGGCCCTCGCCATTGCCTCCTCGTACTTGTCGTTACCAGTTGGGTCAAAAGGGATAGCTATTGTCCTCAAGGCAAAGTGCTTGACACGATTCCTGTATAGAACGGATAGGATTTTGGCCTTCCAGACTACAAAGTTTGAAGCTCCGTCTAGTCTGTCCTGGTCCCTTACCACATTCACCACCATCTCGCTGCTCCTCTACTTCCCTCCTGGAAGTTCTCGGTATGACTCCCTCTAAGCCTCAATTTCCCTCCTAGAAACCCTTTTGCCAATGTTAAGGTGCCTCCACTCCAATCCTTAGTGCCGTTGCACCACTGATCCAGATTTCTTGGCTAGAAACCCTCGTTAGCAACCCCTCCTCCTTGGTCTTGCCCTGTTAGGTACTGTTCTAACTACAGTATCCCACCAGCTCCACTCTGCAACTTACTCGCAGCCTCCTAAACCCCAGCAAACTGAAGGTTAGAGCTCCTAGGCTCTGCGCAATCCCGGTACCGGCAAATCAGCCTCCTCAGCCAACTACATCAGCCCTCCTAGCCTCTGCGTGAACCTGCCTTTGCCTCCCTCAGCCTCTGCGCTACCTCTTCCTAGCTCAATCTTGATGACGCAGGTACTGCATCACCCCTTCTTGGGTGCTACTCTACTCGGAACAACTTCTGTCACTCAGGACCACTGTTTTCTATTACTGCTGCTCTACTCGGCTGATGTTGTCAATTCTCCTATGATCTGCAACCACGCTCTGATACCATGTGGGAATTTCTAAGTCTAACACATTAGAAACCCTTCATGCACTTTACTGATTTATTCCTACCTACTTGTTCTGTTAATTAACAAGTTATTTACCATGTAAATACTGGAAATAAATACAAGTACATGCTCAACACATTACATATCATCAACTGAAGGAAATAGAAACAAGCACACAAGTGACATCGTTGTTTTTGGACTAATGTCCCCAAAAAAACCCAATGCGGGAAATCGGTGCAACTATCCAAGGGTTTGATTTATTAAGCAGTTTTAGAATACAATCTGGGTGCCAAATCCGACTCACCCAACAGAGAAAAATCTCGGCAGTAGTACCTCTCTACTTAGAGGCAGATATTCCGATTGAAACCCCGGATAAACACTCTGGTAGCTCCACAACTCCAATCTGCCCCACAAAACCCCAGCGTCAGCTTCTAGGGACTGCGTC
Organism: Pinus taeda; assembly: GCA_000404065.3. NCBI lineage: Eukaryota > Viridiplantae > Streptophyta > Pinopsida > Pinales > Pinaceae > Pinus > Pinus taeda. The sequence continues at coordinate 316,017 of APFE030817937.1, read as the reverse complement.
AGCCTCTTTGGCCCAACGTTAACCCAGCATCACTCTGGCTTGGCCTACGTCAGCCCTCTGGCCCTCTGCATCACCCATGCTGGCCCTCTGATGCACTATGCAGCTCCTGGCTGCCTCTGCATGAGCCCTGGCTGGCTCTGTGTGAACCCTTCGCTGCTTCTGCATCCCTCTCTCCAGCTACTGCACTGATCCTCCCGGTGCTATCTCTGCCTCTCTGCTTCTGTATTCACTGCCCCTTAGCTGCAACTCTGATCACTCTCTCAACTTTCTCAGCAAACCCAGCCCCAAAAAGTCAAAATCTTGATCTCTTGGTGTGTTCTCCAAGTGACCCTCAAGCCTCCTCTTATAATTTTCTCGCAAACAAATCAACGGCTAAGATTAAGTCTCTAATCAACGGCTAAGATTAGATCTGGCTTGATCCATGACTTTTGGACCATTCTAACACAGTTTTATATTAATTCACATTAATATTTAATTTCCCTAAGTTTAGACTTAGGGACTCCATTAAAAATATTAATTATTTTAATATCTCCCAAACTGTTTAGAATCTACCCAAACCCTTTCTAGGTATTGGAGATCTCATGTGCCTTAGCCTCTCCACCAATTTTCGTGGCTAGAGCACATATGATGCTACCCTAAATCAACAATCCCAATACCCTAAGCCCTAGGTGCTACAACTACCTAGGCTCCCAATCCCCAACCTGTAAATAATTTCCCTGTCCTAAATTCCATCATATTACTACTCCTTGTCCCCTCCCCCATTTCATAAATCCCTAGCACCATCTCCCTCAATTTCCTTTTCCCATTCCTTATTCCTAAAAAACACATTCCACCAACATCATACCTCGCTAGGGTTTTGACATTAAGACACCATGGCAGAAGAAGAAAACAGACCATAGAGTGAGGGAGAAGAAACAAAGGTGAAGAGACCAAACAAAGGGGGGAGAATACTCAGATTTGAGCCAACAAATATCAGGGAACTCTTGGCATTTCCTATGGTTGTGACATGTTTCAGAAATGTTGGTTGTTATGAATTTTGTGAGCAAATTCAAAAAGTCCAACACCATGCCATGAAGACCAGACTTTTCATATCAAACCTCCATGACAACCAAGTTACTCTAGTTGGTGTCACTTTTACTATATCCACTACCATTATATCAGCTGCCACTGGGATCCCAAATGTTGGGGAGAAATGGTTCAAGCAAAGTGAATTGGAGGAACATTACTATGAGCCTTTCATAAAACCAAGGTACAAGAAAGAGGAAGAGGTTTCTTCCTTTTTCTTACCTCCTGGACAGATATGCCCCAATGATGAAGATTATCATGAAATACTTTTCATGCGAAGGTAGATTTTCTAGACTTCATACCTATGACATTCAGCTCTTAATGCATTTCACTAGGGTAAAGATGCTCAACATACCCTACTACCTTTTCCAGAACATTGATAAGATGGCATTTATTGTCAAGAAAAGAGAGTATGAGCATCAAATGAGAAGTCTTTTCCATCATTTCCTCATCAAAATCATAGTCCTCTATTATCTCAAAGAACTGAACATTGCATGGAGTACCTTCATAGCCAATGAGATATTCACTAAGCCATCTATTCAGCATGCACAAAATCTGCCTTCATCATCTCACCCTTCCACTTCCATTCCCCCATCTCAGTCCACAGCACATTCATCTTCATCAAATCAGTATCCTTCACCAAATTCACCACCCTCATCACCTTTTCATCATGACATTGGATCGCCTAGTAGGATTGAGGTCAGTAAGCCTAAGAGGGCTAATGTGGCTGAGGTTGAGCCATTGGCAAGAACATACCAGAGAGGTCACAGGCATGTGTTTGCTCCACACATAGTGGGAGGGGTCTTGCCTTCTACATCAGCAAAGCAGGTAGACAAAGGCAAACAAAAGGTGACTAAGGTACAAATTGAGGCAGAAATCAGACATGAGGAGGACCTCCATGAGACTAAACAGTATTTTGAGCTTGTTGACCTAAGTGAGCATGATGATGATGAGAACGTCAGTATAGTCATCAAAGAAAAGGATGCTAAGGTTAGAGAACTCCAAACTAATCTTGACAGGGCCAAATTTGCCATAAACTTCCTTGAGCAGGAGAATAAGCAATTGAAGACCAAGCAATTCATTGATGAGGTAAAATACATCACAGTTCAAAGGAAGGCAGAAAAAGCCAAGGTTTTGTTAGAAGAGGCACTTGAGAAGCATGGTTTGCTTGAAGAGCAAGATGAACAAGCACCATGGGGCAGGCCTAGAACTAGAGGTTTGAAAAGAGCCTTGGAACTTGAAAGGCAAAGGCAAAGAGAGATAGTTGATGAAGCTATGATTGATGATCAATTTCTAGATATGATCAAAGAAGACAAGGAAGGTTGTCTTCAGGCCATCAATGATCACTTCGAGAAGTTGTTGAAGAAATCTAAAAAGGACAACAACATTCAAAGGAGAACGGCCAAACACTATGCCAAAAGAGAAAGAAATGCAAGGGCAAAGCTCAAGGTAGCAAATGGAACCCTAACTCACCAAGAAAAGAAAAAGAAACTTGATATACTTGCAGAGGCTTCACTCCAATGCTAGCCACACCATCATCAGCGACTTCACCAATTTTGAAGCATTTTGGCTCATTTTTTGCAAGTTCTGTCTTTCTTTGTGTGTTCCTAGACAGCGCTATATCAACAAAATGGTCAAACGTGCAGTGCCCTTGGCACTGTGCACATTTTTGAGCCACTTCTTGAGAAAATGAAGACCACCAGTGGATGCCAAATGACCAATATATCTAAGAAAACCACTTTGCCAGCTTTTGTTTGCAAAACTAGCAATTAAAAAGGGCAAAAAACAAGCAAAAAAACATGTTTCTACCTCAATTTTGGCCTTGGCGCTGCGCACTCAGTAGTCTTGGGAGAATGAAGTTTTGAGGGGTCAAAGCAGGTTCATTTTAAAAACTGGAGGCATATTCAAAAAGTAGACTTGAAGGGCTTTCCAACAAGCCATCTTGAGCCTAATTTGGACACCTACAACTCAGTCAAAATCAGCTTGCAATAGGGAGGACGCACTTGACATTGTGAGGGCGCACTTGGCAAAAAAATGGCGCACTCGACCATTTGCTGATATTTTTGAATTTTCACTGTAATTTTGACTTTCATCTCAAAAAATGATGTTTTCCCCTATTTAATTGAGGATGGTAAATGTGATGATGAGGTGGATAAGTTACCTAGGGGTATATTCATCAGGTAAAAGTTATCATCAAGTCAAATGAATCAATTTCAATGTAATTAGGGATGAGTCACTTTGACCATCCTACACTCTAGCTATCAGTTCAGATTTTGGTGGCACTACTCCTCTCATGGATTCGACCCCTAAAGCTGGGAGGAGTTTGTTTTGAGGCCTATATCTTTTATTTTTCAGTCTTTTCAAAGGTTGGACTCAATTGGATGTTGTAGTATTGATCAGAGACACTATTGTATCAGAATTTGGCCAATTTTAATAGATGAGCTCCAACTATTTGCTTGGGATACCTATGGTATGGTTGTCTATCATGGTTTTTCCTTCAGTTTCATTTGTATGAATGTATTGTTGCTCCATATTCCATTTCATGTCTATCGTATGATCTCTTTCAAGTTGATAAACAGAAATCATCTCATATGCTCTGTTTTGGGGAAGTTTTCATAATTTGTTTATCTTTCTTCAGTGTAGGAAGAATACATCTTTCATGCTCTTCCTAGCTCCTCACCTGTCTGAAATCATCTCATCTCAAGAAACCCTAATGTGCTAGCCTACCTACCTACCTTGCCCCTTTGAATGTCTGCAATCATATCTTATTTGCCTTGACCTAGCTTCTTTGACCTAATCCTCATTCAGCAACCCCATCAAACCAAATCAAAACAACCTCTGCACTTTATACCTAGCCTAAAACCCTAATCCATCCAGCCCTCTTGGCTATGATTCTTTGGAGAGAGCCCTCTCCGGCTTGGTAGGACTAGCTATCAAGCTAAAAGGTTGGTTTGTGGTTACCTCAGTTGGACTCTTCCTCAGCCTTGGAGATCCGGAGGAGTGATAACACTCACCAAGCAATGGTCCTTGCTCTGGTTCACAAATGTACACTTTCTCTTTCTCACTTTCTCCAAGCATCCTTAACCAGTCTCTGACCAAATGCCTCATCCATCTTCTTTGATTTTGTGCATGCAACTTCTTAACCAGCCATTTAACTTTCATCTTAAAAACCCATCTGCATTTATGGTTTCCAATCTCTTGTTGTAGCAACTCCATTAGTACATCCAACTATACTTTAATCTTAGCGAGTTCTCTATTAAATTCTTCATCATTTGTTTTCTTCTTGATGTCTTTTGCCTTGACATCTTGTTTCCTTCTGTTGTGGCTTCCACCTAAACCTTTATCATGACCCTCTATGGTCATCCTTCTCTCTATCTTTGTGAGCTTCTCCATTCTCAACAATGAACAGCAACCAAGCCTCTCCTCTTCTTGCTACTCAATACCTCATCAAGCTTTCTGCACAAGCTTGACCTTTTGGAATTTTCTCTAGTTCTCTCCTTAGAACCTTCTCTTGGAAATTTTACCCACACTCACTGTGGAACTGCCCTTTGCCAACTTCTACCCAACTGTTACTTGTTGGAAGTCATCCTTCTTCTGGTTGGAATCCTCAATTCCAAAGAGCGTACCAACTCTGATACCACTTGATGTAGAAAAATTTGACTTTTCCTAGAAATTCACCTTCTCTAGATCACACGACAAATCACTTCTCATCAAGCTCTTAATTTTTCTGCAAAAGTATTTCATATAAAAATTCTACTTCACTTACGGTGAATTCTAGAGCAGGCACAAATTAAAATTCTTCCATTCATACAAGGACAATTCGTGAGCACCACAAATATATAATGAAACTCTATTTCATTAAATCAAATATGTACATATACACACTCAGAAAACTCTCATTTCTCTCCATTCACTCTCTATGGCCTGATTCTACATACGTTTGGCCATTAGTTCTCATTCAAGCTTACAATGATTAAATAAAAAGTTACAAGAAAATTAGATTTTACTAAATCCATAAATCACTCCCTGATTTATGCCCTAAATCTCTCATGATTTATTCCATAAATCTCTCATGCTTTTCAAGGCAAATTTGTTTTTTGCCTTACGGAAAAAATCTCTCTTATCCATAGCTTTTCTAAACTTATTCTATAATAATTAAATGAAACTAAGAATATTTACAATTAAGGAATTATAATTCTTTTACAATATTAAAACCCCTTTTGGAGTTTTTCTTCAAAAATGTTGATGGTTTGGAAGTTCTAATGCTCCTGCATCAGATAAGAAGAGGCCTTTCATGACTTCTAGCTATAAAGTGATGGTTGTCAGAGGATATTTGGAAAGAAAATCCTCTACAGGCCCTGGCTGTTACTATCTTTGTGCATCATTTAATTATAGTTCAACTAAAATATCCACATGGTAGAATAGGCTGCGAATTGTGTAATGCAAATGGTGAAGCAAACATCGTTTTGTCATTTCTTATCATGGAGCAAGGCATGGTTGGGATCCCAAGTGAATAAAACCAGGACACTACAAGCAGCACATAATGGATCTGATGTACAAGAGTAATTAGATATAAAACGTTAGATTGGTAGAGAGATTGTTCTAAACATGACAAGGGATAATTGTCACGCCTTGACAATAAAGCAATTATTCACCCTGAATCTGCATGCTTAGTTCCAAATCAGTATTATTATGAATAGGAAATCATGCATTTTCAGGATTTGGAGCAAAGGACCTATCATACTCTAAATTTGGACACCCTTATGATAGCCTATACTATGCAAAGTACAATTTTTATAGCAGATTGTCCAACAATGGTTAAGAATATCTCCTGTAGCGGTGTATGCCTCTAGATGTTGGCACTTTAGAACTATCGTAAGCATTCTTTGATTAGCTAGCAGTCAATCAATTGACAATTATGCATTGGGACAATGTTGAGGTTATTGGTCATTCTTTCACTTGGCTAAGGTATTAGATCCTTCCCAATGAAATCAATGGAGAAATGCAAGCCTATAGCAGTTAGCAAGTTGCAAAAGGAATCCCCACTCTTTGCAATACTTCCTTTGAAGAGAGGCTATGTTAAAATTGGCAACCAGGGCAAAACTTCATGTGGGTCATCTTATTCATGGTTGACAATATTCTTATTAGATTCCTCTCATCGAGAGGTGTGGGATTGATATAAATATCATCCGATTCCGATAAGTATTTATGAAGATATGAATTTATTTTGATTATGGAATTATTATCAAGCCGACCTAAAACTCATGTAGGCTTAGAAGCCCAACAGTCGCATCTATTCAAACACCAACGTTGTGTATAAATATAGGACTTTCCTCATTTGGACTCACTCATCTCATCACATCTCTCTCTCTCTACTACGCAAAAAAGAGTCTCTTCTCTACTGTGCATAAAAGGGTCTCTCTCTCACACATGTGAAGCCGGAAGTTGTTGAACCTGAAGCTGCAACTGCAGATCCGAAGTTTGATTAGCATTGACCATCAGATCTCCTCCTTAGAACTGTGTTGTAGGGATCTCCTTTGAAAGCCGCAACTTTTGGTGGTGGAATCAAGTCAATCCGATGGACGGTTTGCAAGATATTGACTACCCTAGTTTGAAGGAAGCTGCTGAAACTGAAGCTGCAACTGCAGAAGTAAAGTTTGACCTGCGTGGACTAGAAAATCTCCTCATCCGAACCTCATTGTAGGTTCATCTGAACCTCCTCTGGAAGCCGCAACTTCTAGTGGTTGAATCATGCCGATCCAACGGTCGGTTTGTGAGATATCGTCTGCCCTAGTTTGATGATTGTTAAGTTATGGTATGTTCTATGCTTGTAGCATTTTACTTCTTTTTCTTATTATATTCCACAGATTAGCAATCACATATATATAAAGTAAAGTGCAGATAGAACATTAAACGATCGACAGAAAACAAGCCAAGACAAGAGACGCAAGATGTGGCGGCTAGGCAGGGACAAACCCCACAATGTGTGGGGAAACCCTTTGATCAAATCTTCTTTTATCTTCAATAATTCAGCAGAGAGAAATAGTACATTAAATCTGATTCATATCAGCAGTAGCAAACCCTAGATCAGCAGCATCAGCATTAGTGGCTTCATTATCAAACTAGGGCAGACGATATCTCACAAACCGACTGTCGAATTGACTTCATTCCACCACCAAAAGTTTCGGCTTCCAGAGGAGGTTCAGATGAACCTACAGCGTAGTTCCAAAGAGGAGATCTTCTAGGCCTCGCAAGTCAATCTTTACTTCTGCAGTTGCAGCATTAGTTTCAGGAGTTTCCGGCTTCAAACTAGGGCAATCGATATCTTGCAAACCGTTCATCGGATTGACTTCATTCCACCACCAAAAGTTGCAGCTTTCAGAGGAGGTTCAGATGAACCTACAGCGCAGTTCCAAAGAGGA